>QRFJ01007660.1:0-168526 GCA_006176705.1 Cocos nucifera
ACAGTGCTGAGAAGAAGAGCCAGTCTTCTATGCCATCTCCATGCCTACGCTGATCTACGATCTCCTTCTAGTTTTTTTTTCTCTTTACTTTTCTTTACTTTCTTATATTTAAATTTTGAATTTAAGTTTTAATTTTAATAAAGAAAGCTTTATTGCTCTTTTCAATTCTAGCTCTTTAAATTAATTATTCTTTATTGCTCTTTAATTTTTTTGCAAGTAGCCGCTAAGATCTAAATATTGGATCTTAGAACCAAGTTTATTTTTGCATAATTTAAATTTTACTTTTATTTATAAATCTATTTTCTGACTTTAATTTTTTTTTAAAAATTCTTCTTTACTTTTTTTTTAAAAAAAATTAATGATTTTAGAATTAAATCATTGCCTCTCTATGGATTCGACCCAACTCACTACTCTCTTTATAAATTTTAATTAATTTAAAAAGTCATATTTAAACTAATAAACATAGTGTCTTAACGACAACATCGTGCTTCTATCAAGTTTTTGGCGCCATTTTCAGAGAAGCATAAAAATTAAGATTTTCTCATTTCCTTGATTTTTTTTATTACTTACTAATTATTTTCTTATTTATTTTGCAGGAAAAAAAAGAGAAAAGAATAAAGAAGATTAGGGCACGAACAAAACTTTCAATCCTATTTGGTGAGATCATTCCTAAACCTTGAATCTTTTTTCTTATTTTTAATATTTACTTTATTTTTTAAATTAATTAAAAATTATCTACTTAAACCTAATTAAAAATCTCATCCCAAGATTAGAAATCCTAATTATTTAGAACATCCAACATATCAGTTTTTATTTTTTTTTGGTGATTGCTGGAGGCAAGGTAAGCCTTTCAAAAATTTAATTAATTACATGCATCTAGTTTAAATTGCATATTGAACTCTTTGATTGAAAATTTTTTTTTTGCATATTCATATTAAACCAAATTAAGGGCACAACCAATTAAACAAGATAAGGTGGGGATTTGATCACCCTTCCTTGGCCCACAAACAACCAACCAGCATCCTGCATTAACCCAAACCTTAACTCTTAAAATCAATTAGACATTAACCCTTAAGGATATTCGAGCTCAATAGGACAAGAAAACCTAAGAGTTGAACCAAGGGTCCAGATTGGTTAATTTGACTTGGTGTCTAAAAGGCAAGTGGTTCAAAGAAGGTGGTTACTTAATTGGTTCCGTTGTCTTACCTGGCCAAGCACTAATTGGTGTCTAAGGAAAGCAACAAGCAAGGGAATCTCCCACATCTTACTATTATCTGGTCGAGTCAGTTGATTAGTCTTGAGCTTGTAGGGCTCGAAGGTGATCTTGGTAGTCAAGAGCTATCTAGACCTAAGACAATCCTTGGTCAAGATTGATTGCCTAACTTGTTTGCTAAATAAAATCAAACATAAACCACAAATTAACTCTTCTCTTTAGAACCATCTTCTTTCTTTCTCTCCTCTTTTTTTAAAATAATAATAATAATAAAATAAAATAATAAAATATATATATATATATTGAACCATATATTGGGTTGCACTAGTACATGCACGATAAAAGATCGCTTTTACCTGACCTAGTTAAACCAAATCCTAAAATTGAAAGACTAATTCATATAAGACCAGATAATCAAATGGCTGGAAATCATGAAGAACCACCTAGACAGATGAAGGAATACTTTATTCCTTCCACCTATAACCCATCGACTTGCATCCACTCACCTGATATCCCTACTAGCCACTATGAGTCAAGTCGACCACAATCCAGATGCTTCCATCTTTTTATGGGAACACCATTGAAGACCCTTACAAACATCTAGATGAATTCTTAGAAATCTGCTCTACAGTAAAAATTCAGAATTTTTTTGATGATGCCCTTAGACTGACCTTGTTCTCTTTCTCATTAAAAGATGAAGCCAAGTACTGGCTTGGCACATTAGGAAGAACAATTCAAACATGGGCAAAGATGCAACATGAATTTCTTAAGAAATTTTATTCCATAGGACAAATCAATACCATGAGGTGAGCCATCATGGGATTTGCTCAGCTTCTTGGGGAACAAATTCACGAATCATGGGAAAGACTTAAGAAACTTATTAGAAAATGCCCACACTATAGTCTATCTAAGTGGCAAATTGTATAAGCTTTCTATGAAGGTTTAGGAGATCAATATAAGCAGATGGTTGATGCATCTTGTGGAGGTGCATTTATGAGCAAAAGTGAGGATGAAGCTTATACCTTGTTAAAAACCTTAAGTAAAAACTCTATTAACCATGCTTCATTATCCTTTTATAAAAGATCAATTTCTCAACAAAAATGGATAGGAATTTATGAGATCAAAACTCTAGAACTTAATTCTAAGGCAGACTTGAACATAATAGCACAAAAATTAGATAATGTCAACCTTATTGCCTAAAAATTAGATCAATTCCTAAATTTAGGTCAACAATCTCCTGCGTAATACACACCAGCTTCTAATTATCAGGAGATTTGCTCTATTTGTGCTAGCCCAACACATCATGTAAGTGAATGTCCCATAGTTGCACAATTACCACCTCTTATCTAAGAACAAGTCCAAGCTGCTCAAGGTTACTCCAAACCACTTAATGATCCATATTCAAATTCATATAACCCTGGTTGGAGAAACCACCCTAATTTCTCTTGGAAACTACAACAAACTCAGGCTCAGACCCAAATCGCACCAGTCCAAAATTATCAAAATAGACCCCAGTACCAAAACTATGCCTATAATAAGGGTCAACCTAGTCAGTCTTCTCAACCACTGCATTATAATCAGCCCTCATATCCACCTCCTCAACAAACCAATTTAGCTGACGATAAATTCAATCAACTTCAATAATTGATTCTAAGCCAACAACAATCAATTCTGACCCAACAACAATCAATCACCAGGCTAGAAGCTCAAATAGGATAATTAGCTGAGTCTAGCATGAGGAGAGAATCAGGTCAATTACCAAGCCAACCAATTACAAATCCTAAAAATAATCCATCCAATGTCTATCAACCACCTGAATTTACTCATCCATCAACATCCCACCTAAGAATCCCTAATTAGAAAATGCCAAAGCAATATTTGAACTTAGAAGTGGTAGGATTCTTAAGGATCCATACCAAGACCAGGTGATAGAGGCTAATACTGATGTTAGCCAAGATGAAAAATTTGAAGAAGAAGTTAGTATTGAAACTAATCATATAGAAGAACCTGAGCTTAGAACTAGTACTGACATTGATAAGATAGATAAAGGAAAGAAGAGAACAAATGAATTAGCCAAGATATATAAACCCAAAGCCCTGTTCCCTTCAGCCTTAGAAGCAGGCTCTTCCCGTAAAAAGCAAGAAGCATGCAGCAAGGAGCTAATGAAACTATTTAAATAAGTTCATATTAATCTATCTCTCCTCGATGCAATTCAGCATGTTTCGACCTATGCTAAATTTCTTAAAGAACTCTGCACCCAAAAGCGTGAACCATAAACCACCAAAAGAGTTATGCTATCTGAGGATGTAAGTACGGTCCTATTAAATCCAATACCTCAAAAGATGAGAGACCCTGGTGCTTCCTTAATTTCATGTGTTATAGGAGGCATAACCTTTAACCGAGCATTAGTAGACTTAGGAGCTAGTGTGAACCTACTTCCAACCTCGATTTATAAAAAATTTGGGATTGGAGAACTAAAACCCACATTAGTTATTTTACAATTAGCTGATAGATCTATAAAAATACCACGTGGTTTGATTGAGGATGTTCTAGTTAGAGTAAATAAATGTTATTTTCCAGTAGACTTCCTCATACTTGACATGGAACCATCCTAAGAGCTAAACTAGAATCCCATAATTTTAGGACGTCCATTGTTAGCGACTGCCAATGCCAATATCAACTGTAAGATAGGAGCTATGGACATTTCTTTTGGAAATCAAAAAGTAAGAATTAATGTTTTTAATACCCCAAAGTACACTCAAGAGGAGGAAGACTGTTTTGTAATCAATCAGGTAGATGAAATAGTTGAATCTAATTCCTCCCTAGATTTACTGCAAGATGATGAACCCACTAAAGAAACTCTAACCCAGGAAGTGAATGTCTTGCTTAATTCACCTCAACCATCACATTCATTACCTTGGTCAGTGAAAGTTGAGCCCTTATCCGAGCAAAAAATTGAACCATTACGTCCTTCAATTCAGGCCCCACCATAATTTGAACTAAAATCTTTATCTGAATCACTTAAGTATATATTTTTAGGATCCAAGAAAATCCTACCGATAATAATTGCTTCCAACTTAACTACTGAACAGAAAAATCAATTGGTAAATATTCTAAAAATATATAAGGAGGCCATAGGTTGGACCATCGCTGATTTAAAAGGAATTAGTCCATCAATATGCATGCACCATATCTATACAAAAGATAATGCCAAATCAACTCGAGAAATGCAATGATGGCTTAACCCTAACATGCAAGAAGTAGTCAAGAAAGAGGTAATTAAATGCTTAGATGCTGAAATTATTTATCCTATCTCCGATACCCACTAGGTGAGTCCCACACAAGTTGTTCCAAAGAAATCTAGACTTACGGTTATCCGCACTGAACATGGAGACCTAGCACCAACACGACTTTCCACTAGGTGGTGTGTCTGTATAGATTATAGAAAACTCAATACAACCATCCAAAAAGATCACTTTCTTTTACCCTTTATTGATCAAATCCTAGAAAGACTAGTAGGCAAACAATACTTTTGCTTTTTAGATGGATACTCAGGATACAATCAGGTAGCAATCTACCTAGGAGAACAGGAAAAGACCACCTTTATGTGTCCCTATGGAACCTTTGCTTTTTGTAGAATGCCATTCGGATTATGTAATGCACCTGTGACTTTTCAAAGGTGCATGATGTCAATTCAGACATGATATGAGATTTCTTAAAAATATTCATGGATGACTTTTCAGTCTTTGAAGAATCTTTTGAGAGTTGCCTCAACAATTTAAAGAAAATATTAAAATGATGTATTAAGGCTAATCTAGTGTTAAGCTGGGAAAGGAGCCACTTCATGGTTCAAGAGGGGATCGTTTTAGGACATATAGTATCTAAGAAAGGGATTGAGGTAGATAAAGCTAAAGTTGAACTAATTTTTAAACTTCCTCCTTCCACTTCTATCAAACAAATTCGATCTTTTCTTGGCCATGTAGGATTCTATCGTCGCTTCATCAAAGACTTCTCTAAAATTTCTCGTCCTTTGTGTAATCTACTAGCTAAGGATGTTTCTTTTAACTTTGATGAAAGTATCTTAAAGCTTATGAAATCTTAAGAGAAGCTATGACCAAAGCTCCAATCATACAACCTCCTAACTGGTCACTATCTTTTGAAATTATGTGCGATGCCTCAAACTTTGCCATAGGAGCTATCCTAGGCCTAAGGATAAACAAATATCCTATAGTGATCTATTATGCTAGTAGAACTCTGAATGAAGCACAAATGAATTATACCATCACTAAAAAAGAGTTGCCAAGCATTGTGTTTGCCCTAGAAAAATTTAGATCATATCTATTAGTATCAAAAATCATAATTTACCTGAATCATTCAGCTTTGAGGTACCTGCTCTCAAAGAAAGATGCTAAACCATGATTAATTAGATGGATCTTACTACTACAAGAATTTGATATTGAAATTCAAGATAAGAAGGAATCTGAAAATATTATAGCAAACCATCTATCTAGGATTCTAGTTAAAGATAGTGAATTTGTATCAATCAGAGAATCTTTTTCAGATAAATAATTATTAGCAGTTTCACATACAAAGGCCCCTTGGTTTGCAGATATTGTCAATTACTTAGTCGTAGGATAAATTCCTGATGGCTGGTCTAAGAATGAGAAAGATCGATTCTTTGCTCCAATCAAATATTATTTTTGGGAAGATCTTGAGCTTTATAGAATTTATGATGATCAAATCATTCATAGATGTGTTTCTGAATCTGAACAATTACGTATCTTACAATTCTGTCATACCCTTGCTTGCGGAGGATAATTTTTTGGACAAAAAACTATGGCAAAAGTATTGCAGAGTGGTTTTGATTGGCCAACATTATTTAAGGATGCCCATACTTTTAGTCAGAAGTGTCTTAAGTTTCAAGCCTTAGGGAATATTTCAAAGAAAGACATGATGCCGTTAAACCCCATCTTAATAGTAGAAATTTTTGATGTGTGGAGAATTGATTTTATGGGACCTTTTCCACCTTCCAATGGATTTGAATATATTTTGGTGGTTGTTGATTATGTTTCTAAATAGATTGAAGCAATAGCAACACGAACCAATATTATAAAGTAGTCTTAAAATTTGTTCAGAAGAATATCTTTTCTAGATTCAGATTTCCACATGCTATCATTAGCGACGGAGATACCCATTTTACAAACCACCAATTTCAAACTTTATTACGAAAATATGGGGTGACACATAAGATAGCTACACCATACCATCTGCAAATAAGTGGCCAGGTAGAAGTATCTAATAGAAAAATTAAGAATATCTTACAAAAGACTATTAGGCCTGATCAAAAAGATTAGTCAGATCGATTAGATGATGCATTATGGGCCTATAGGACAGCTTATAAAACACCTATTGGAATGTCTCCCTATAGATTAATCTATGAAAAAGCATGTCATCTTCTGATAGAACTTAAACATAAAGCATATTGGGCAATAAAATAATTAAATTTTAATTTAAACCAAGCTGGTTCCAACCAGATGTTACAATTGAGTGAATTAGATGAATTAAGGAAAGAAGCTTATGAAAATTCAAGAATCTATAAGGAGAAAATGAAAGCCTTCCATGACAAACATATTTCAAGGAAAACCTTTGAACCAAATCAACAAGTCTGGTTATTTAACTCAAGACTTCGATTATTTTCTAAAAAATTAAAATCCAGATGGGATGGACCTTACATAGTTAATCACGTATTCCCACATGGTGCAATCAAACTCTATGATACTGGACTAGAAATTTCTTTAAGGTAAATGGTCAAAGGCTTAAACCATCTATCGAAGGGATATCATTAAATCAAAATATTGACCAAGTATAATTAACAGAACCATAATGAATTAAACAGCATTATATCTGGCTAAAAATAATAAACTTAGTGCTTATTGGGAGGTAACCCAATATTTCTTGAATCTAATTTATTTTTTTAGTTTATTTTCTTTTTAGGCTAAGCTGGAGAAGGATCAAAAGCTTCAAGACCCATGCTAAATGAATAAACATAATTTACACCCTTTTATTTGTTTTCCCTCTCCATTGAGGATAATATCAATTAAGTTGGGGGATAAGAAAAAGAAATTTAAAAAAAAAAAAAATAAATTTCAAAACTATTTTGAAAATTTTATTTTGGATAATCCATATTTCAGGAAAGAGAATCTTAAGCAAAATAAACTCGAAAAAGTAATAAAGTTAGAAAGTATTAGCTAATAATGGTAGCGAGTTAAGAAGTAGATTACTTGGTCAGACCATTAATAGCCTACTTAGGTCATTTAAAGGCTAACAGCACTTCTAATTGCACATGCACACTAATGAAGCAAAGTAGGTGTTGATTATAAAGCTAATTAAGGATTCAATTATCACTAAAAATTGGTGGTTTATATATAACTCAATTAAAGAAACTTGAATTTAAGGAAAGAGCTACCTGCTTAAAATAAAAAGTGCAAAATATAGAGTATATGTGGATTGTCCTAAACTTAGTAACCGGATCTCTGCACCTAAGTCAAGTATGGAAGTTCACATCAAACGGTAAAGAAAAGGCCAGGATGCTCAGCACAATTGCTCTTTTCAAAAAAAAAAAAAAAAAAGGTGTGAAAGCTACCTTAATTCATGCACTTAACTTGGGAGTATATAGAAAATTAACCAAAATAGGTGATAAAAGAAGATTCGTTTGTCCTTTGAATTAACACCCAAATGCTAAGTTAGTATTCACGAAACCAAGTGCTGAAAATCTTTAGATGAACTCTAAGAAAGTTTCTGATTAATCTACCATAAAATTTGCTTCTGAAACTCAATACTTAGTGATACTGTCTAAACTTTTAATCTTAAATCCTAGACCTATTCCTATGAAGGAGGATCTCAATGAAACATGGTAATTAATCTAAACTAAATTCTTTCTTTACTCGAGGATGAGTAAAGCTTAAGTTGGAGGGTATGATAAGTACCATAAATTTACCTATAAAAGCATCAATTTATTAATTAATTTATATTTATTTTTAAAAATTAATAATTAATTGATATATTTTTAAGAAATTCATATTTTTATTAATTAAAAAATTAAAAATTAAAAATAAAAAAAATAAAATTTTATAATCAATGGAAAGAGCTTATTTTTTTGATCATAATGAAATAAGTTTCACATAAAATAGAGCTAAAACGGCAAAGATATGAATTTCTAAAGAAATAAAATAAATAAAAATTAAATAAAAAATAATATACGGCTCAGTCGACTCAAGCCATCGTGCCATATTAGCCAGCGTGTCCAAACATGCTGAGCCAAGCTGATAAAGCCAATGCGCCAAGCCAGCCACGCTAGTCGACTCAGTCGCGAAAGTCATCAGCCGATCCACGATCCAGGCGTGGACCGCCAGCTCAGCAAAACCTAGTGAATCACGGAGCGACACGTGGTGGACCTAGACCCTTAAAGGATTTACAGAAAATCTATCATAGCTCATAGGGTATTTTGGACTTTTCACTCGGTGACAGGAGGCACTGATTCATTATGGCGTGCAGTACAGCCGATCCACACAGTCCATGGGAACAGTAATTATGCGATCGGACTGATCCGATTGATTGCGATCAAGATCAAATGATGGAGGGAATTTTCTACTTTAGACTTCATGCGGATCACCATCCGATGGTAGCGCTTAACCTAGATGATGATCCAATGGTCCAAAATGCTCCCAGTGGTGATCAGGACTCCTAATGTGTGATCAGTAGTCAGATTTTCTCCATCAGCACACGATCAAGGATCAGAATTTAATCCGACCTAATCTGGGTCGATATGCATCCAATTTTGATAATTTTTGGTTCGTTGGATTTCTATTGAATGGCTAGATTTCGTCATACTTCACCAGATTCATCTTAGAGCTATTTTAATCCAAATTTTTCTCAGATTTCTTCATATTTTGATGATTAAAAAGGCTCTTTATCCTACATTGCCTAAAGAAAAGTCCTCCACTCCTTCTAGCTCTATAAAAAGGACCCTAGGCCTCTAGAAATCAACAGATCTAGTTAAAGAGAAGACAAGGTATAGGATGGAAGCCAAGCTCAAGGTTGAAGGTTGCTTCAAAGCTATAGTGGTGAGAAGAAGAGCTAGTCTTCTACGCCATCTCCATGCCTACACTAATCTACGATCTCTTTCTAGTTTTCTTTTCTCTTTTCCTTTCTTTAATTTTTTGTATTTAAATTTTGAATTTGAGTTTTAATTTTAATAAAGAAAGCTTTATTGCTTTTTTCAATTCTAGCTCTTTAAATTAATTATTCTTTATTGCTCTTTAATTTTATTGCAAGTAGCCGCTAAGATCTAAAAAGTGGATCTTAGTACCAAGTTTATTTTTTCATAATTTAAATTCTACTTTTATTTATAAATCTATTTTTTAACTTTAATTTTATTATCAAAAATCCTTCTTTTCTTTTTTTTTAAAAAAAATTAAAGATTTTAGAATTAAATCATTGCCTCTTTGTGGATTCGACCTGACTCACTACTCTCTTCATAACTTTTAATTATTTTAAAATATCAAATTTAAACTGATAAACATGGTGTCTTAACGATAACATCGTTCTTCTATCAGTTGCTGCTGTGGTCGTGGGAACTTATCCTCTTTGACTACCGCCTGGCTTAGATTTAATACTTAGGGATTGTTATTATGTACCTGCTGCAAGCAGAAATTTAATTTCTATTTCATGTTTAGCATAAGAAGGCTATGTAATTAGTTTTCTAAAGGATCATTGTAATATTCTTTATGAAAGAAATAAAATTGTAAGTGATTTTCTTATTAACGATCTCTACCAGTTACATATTGATATATCTATCTTTAATATCGAGCAAAATGTGAATGCCATAAGATCAAAATGACCTAGGGATAATCCAAATGATAGGTATCTATGGCACCTAAGGCTAGGTCATATAGCAGAAGATAGGATTAACAAATTGGGAAAAATTGAACTATTGAGTTTGTTGACTTCTGACTCATATCCAATTTATTAATCATGTCTTCATGATAAAATGACTAAGCTCCCTTTTGTAGGACATGGGGAAAGGGCCACGGATCTATTTGCCCTAGTACATACTGATGTGTGCAGCCCATTTGATGTGCCGACTAGAGGTAACTTTGACTACTTTATAACCTTTATCGATGATTTATCTCGGTATGAATACGTGTATCTTATGAGACACAAGTCTGAAGTCTTTGAAAAGTTAAAGAAATTCAGACATGAAGTTGAAAAGCAAATTAGAAAACTCATTAAGGTTCTTCAATCAGATCGAGGTAAATACCTTAGTCGAAAATTCTTAGACTATCTCAAGCAAAATGGCATAGTCTCTCAATGGACTCCACCTGGAACACCTCAACTTAACGAAATTTCAGAATGGAGGAACCAGACCCTATTAGATATGGTCCGATCTATGATGAGCTTCATAGATCTTCCGAATTTTTTTTGGGGACGTAGTCTGTTAACTGCTATATATTTACTAAATAGGATTCTCTCTAAAACCATTTCTACCACACCATATAAAATATGGCATGGTAAGAAACTAAGTCTGAGTCATCAGAAAATTTAGGATTGTTCGGCTCATGTCAAAAGACAATAAGCGGACAAGTTAGACTATAGATCCTTTAGAGCTCAATTCATAGGATATCCTAAATAGTTATTAGGATATTATTTCTACATTCCAGAAGACCATAATGTGATTGTGAGTCGGTATGCCATCTTTCTTAAAAAATAATTTATTCAAGATAGCGGCATTGAAAAGCAGATCAAACTCAAAGAGAAAGTCTCACAAAAGCAACGAGCTAAGGATCCTATGGAACCAAATTAGGTTTAGCCAATACAATCACTACCTCCTCCACCTCGTAGATTGAAAAGGATTTCCCATCCCCGTGAGAGGTACTTAGGTACTATCTCAGAGGAAGTAGAGGAAATGTTCCTCATAGGTAATGGGGTTCATGATGATGATCCCAAAACCTATGACGAGGCGATATCGGATATCAACTCTGAAAAATGGTTAGAGGCAATGAAGTCAGAAATCGACTCGATGCACTCAAACCAAGTCTGGACCTTGGTAGATCCACCTGAAGGTATAGTACCTATTGGGTGTAAATGGATCTATAAGAGAAAGATTGGTGCAGATAGGAATATGGAGATATTTAAAGCTAGATTAGTAGCAAAAGGGTATAGTTAGCATGAAGGCATTGACTATCAGAATACCTTTTCGTCAGTAGCTATGCTAAAATCCATCCATACATTGCTTGCTGTTGTAGCTTATTTCAATTATGAAATATGGCAAATGGACGTAAAAATGGAATTCTTAAATGGATACCTTGAGAAAGATATATATATGGAATAGCCACTAGGTTTCACATCCAGTGATGTTGATCACAAAGTATGCAAGCTGCAAAGATCCATCTATGGACTTAAGCAAGTATCTCGAAGCTGGAATACTCATTTTAATGAGATGATCAAATTATTTGGTTTCATCAAAAATGAGGAGAAACCATGTATTTTCGAAAAGGGCAGTGAAAGCGCTATTATCTTCCTCGTACTATATGTGGATGATATCCTCCTTATTGGGAATGATATTTCCATGTTGACCATAGTTAAAATATGGTTATCTAAAGAATTCTCCATGAAAGACCTAGGAGAAGCATCCTTCATTCTAGGAATTAAGGTCTATAGAGATAGACCAAATAGGATACTAGATCTTTCACAGAAGATGTACATAGAGGAAGTGTTAAAGAGGTTTAGCATGGAAAACTCTAAAAGAGGATTGGTACCCTTCAGACATGACATTCATCTCTTGAAGAAAATGTGTCCCAACACATCTAAGGAGATTGAATGCATGAGCAAGATCCCTTATGCTTCAGCAATAGGGAGTCTTATGTATGCCATGTTATGTACACGACCTGATATAGCCCATGCTGTGAGTGTCACAAGCAGATATCAGTCGAATCCAGGTGAAGAACATGGACTTCCATAAAATATATCCTTAAGTACTTAAGAAGAACTAAGGATATATTGTTGGTTTTCGATAATGGAGAACTCCAGGTCCAGGGGTATATAGACTCAAATTTTACGTCCGATATAGATGATCAAAAGTCGACATCTGGGAGTCTATTTGTGTATAATGATGATGCTATCAATTGGAAGAGTTCCAAGCAGACAGTAATAGCAGATTCCACCATGAAAGCAGAGTACATCGCTACGTCAAAAGCTATGAAGGAGGCATTCTGGTATAAAAGGTTCACCATAGAGATTGGAGTGATGCCATTTCTCTATACTGCGACAATAATGGTGCCATAGCCCTAGCTAAGGAGCCAAGGTCTCACCAAAAATCCAAGCACATCGAGCAGCGATACCACCTCATCTACGATTATCTCGAGAAAGGTTACATCGAGGTCAAGAGAGTCGACTCCGCATACAATGCGGCAGACCCACTCACAAAGCCGTTGAGCTAGCAGAAGATCGAAGCCCACCTTGAAAAGATGGGACTTAGATTTGTAACTAATTGACTTTAGGTCAAGTAGGAGTTTGTTAGATATGTGTGCCCTTAAAGTTAGATTGGCTGACACTTGTAATAAGGGTAAAATTATAATTTTGACTATAAATAATAAAATAGATTATTTTCTATCATAATGTGTATTTGAAAGTGTCTGTGATACATTCCTTGAGTTAATGGCAATGATAGTTCATATTTTCAAGAGTTGAAAATTTAAGATATGAATTTTCATTATTAACTCAGAAAATGCTCCTGACCGTAGGATCATCATGAGGATGGTGATTGATCCAAAAGATTGGTGTACGATCGCTTCTTTAGGATGGATGAGTCTTGAGTCTATGGTGTAGAGACATCGAAGCGAGAGTATGGGTACTCGTTAGAGAACGAGGGCACTGAGCTTGACCACCTCGAGCAGTCATGAGGAAGTCTACCTTCTCATCAATGACTGGCTCGAAGCTGCAGTGGTGTGTCTAGTTCTTTGACCTGAGGTGCGTCGGTAGTTTACCTTGAGAGTATTATTGTTTGACTATACCATAACTCGATCTCCTAGTTATTCGAAATCCTGAGGTGTATGTTGGCTATAGCATGTTCATTGTAGGAATTGAATTGCAACAATAGGGGATCTATCTACCTCGGTAGAAGAGGAGCAGCCCTATGATGATCATGAGAATCATGTCCATAAGCCCATGGCCATGGCAGAGTGAAATAATAGAAATAGTTTCTATTAGCATTTTCACATTGGACTTGAATCGAATGATTAATTCATATGACAAAAATTAGGATTTAACGAGATCATCTTAACCCTAATTCTATCAGAGCTCAAGATAGAGGAACTTAATGACACAGGTAACTACACCGAGAGGTTCACTTTCAGTTCTGATGGGTTGCCACCATATGCTGCTAGGTGTCAGTGATGGATTTTGGGAGCAATTAGAATGATTTGGATGATCGATCATACTAGTTGTCTGAATCAAAAAAGTTCTGATCCATCGAAAGGTATTTCGATGATGTCGATGATAGAGATCATGATATATCCCATTACCATACGGAACTGAACCTAACTAGATCACACAAACAAAGGTTTGGATCTGGATATCATCAATTGGATTAACCCAGTTCAATTGATTTGAACAAGATTCAATTAGGTTCAAAAAAATTATGCTAGCACACGATTAAGCCTAATATTCTCCTTTAACAATTATTAAAACTTATCTTGACTGAGCCAAATATATTTAGCCTCACTCAAGAACCTTTATTTGATCTGACTGAAGCTTGTCTAGGTTAGAAAAGAATTATCTTAATTTATGAGATAAATTTGAGACAACACCTACCATTTTCTATCACCTGCTAAATCTTATCTTTGGACTTTGGTCAAATGTTGACCTTTGACACTTAGACATCTACCCATGTGTCATGCACCCATAGGAGAGAATCTTGGCCCTTGTCCCCTTGCTAAAAAGCAGATAGACAAGGGGTGCACACCTAGGGAGACATGCACCCCATGTGGATAAGGTTTGGAGTCCCATATAGATGGGACTCCAGTTGCTTCAGGGAATCAACATAGATGGCGCCAAGAAGACTTGTTTGACCCAGTCTTGGCACCATCTAAGAAGAGTTTTAAGGGACTCTAATCTGATTAGATCAGATGATGTCATCCCATCAATCAAATTTAGATCTAATTGCATAAAGGGCTGTGATTGGCTAGGATGATGTGGTACTGCATGGCGCAGCAGGATCTATATAAACCCTATCTGCATCTAGAATTGAGAGCTTCTACTTTAGCCCACACCAAAAAGCTTTTCTCCCTCCTTCTCTATGCCACCCTCTAGTCCTCTCTCTCCTCTCCATGCCCAAGAGGTTTTGGGCATGAGTTAGGTGCGATCCAAGCAAGCAAAAGACGATACGAAAGGAAGAAAGCAGCACTGCTGCAAGAGACAACGGTTATTCTTCAAAAGAGTTTTTGAAGACCTTCAAGATCAGATCTAGATCTAATTTTTGGAGGATTGGTTGAGAAGGAGAAGATTTCTAGATCCTACCTAAGTGGATATCGGTAGAGGCCAGGTGCTTGCGTGGCTATGTCCAAAACCTCAGGCAAACATCAAGATCATCATAGGGTAATTAGATTACCCAAAATAAAGATATAATTAAATTTAATTTAATATAATTTTTATTTTATTTTATTTTATTAGATCAATAAGATTAGATCTAAAGAGTTTTAGATTTGATAAGAATCTTAGAGGAAAATTTTTGAAATATCCCTCTTGATCCAATCAGATCAAAATGAACATGACCCGGGAAACAAGATTTTTTCCTTCAGGCCACTGCTAGTCTTTTTCTTTCCATTCCTCTTCTCCTCTCTCTCTCTCTCTCTCTTCCTCTCTTTTCTTCTCCCTCACTCCAATTTTATTAGCATTCATAATCACAAATCCAAATTGCACCGATTAGCCATCAGTATGGTTTGGTATACCATGAACCACTCGATTTGCGGTAGTTTGGCGAACCGTTGGCATAATTATTGGAATAGAAAAAAATCTCAAAAAAAACTCAACTACAAGGAAAAGGTTGACTTTTTTCTAGTAGGGGATTCAATGATGATCCTTTATCCTATGGCCCTATCAATCTTCGAGCCATCAAATGATAGTTTCCTAAGGTGAAGACCTGAAGGAACCAGATGTAGGGTTTTACAGGTAGATCTTGAAAACTTTTTCAAGATCTTGCAGTAGAAGACTTAAATAAATTAAATATTTATTTAAATAAATATATAAATATCTAGATCTCAGATCTATTACATGATCAAGGTATGATATTAAATTAGAAATTAAAATCAAATAAGAAAGTAAAAGGTTGATCAAATCAACCTAGATCTACACTACATCAAATGTAGGTATGAAATTAATAGATCGGATCTATTACCTGAGCAAGTTAGATGTTCTAACTTACTGATCTAGGCTTGAGGATAAAGTCACAAGCCACACATACTTTTGGCCTCTAGGAGTCGTCCACACAAGGCTACAATCTCTTATCTGAAGTCCGATGCAGAAAATCAACATAGCATGCTAGTATTCTGCTGATCCTTCTTCGATGGTCAATCCGATGCTTCCTTCTTCAAAATTTAGATTCTCCAAAATATGAGAAGGAAGATGAGAGTTTATTGATCTAAAACTCTCCCAGAAAAAACTCAAAAAAAAAGGAAGAGAGATTGAAAATAAAATAGCCCTAGAAGAAGACCCTCTTCTTCCTCTCTTTTCTCTCACCTAGACACCTAGTTTGGTGCCTATGGAACCCCCATGCCCAAGGATCCTCTTCCTCTGATTTTTTCATACCCCAAATCTTTTTCAAAGCTCTATATTTCATAAAAAAATAAAATAAAATTCATCCAATAAATAGAGAAAAAAAGGAGTCCAAGTTAGATCAAAATTCTAGACTAGGAATATCCAAACATGGAAAGTTGTTGGGGCGCCCAACTCTTAGGCACCTCCTCCACAATTATTGGCATGGACTAGCAAGGGAGGGTGCACAAAAAAGAAGATTATTTTTATGGAATAAGAGAAGAATTAATTAAAATAGGGGGCGGCACTCAAGGGAAGGTGTTTTGGTCAACAAGGATTCTATCTCATAGAATCCTAAGCAAAACTAACTCCTCTTTTGACTTGGTCTTCCAACAAATTACCTTATAAGAAAAGAAGGAGAGAAAGAGGGCATGAGAACCATGGGAGTGAAGATTTTTTATGTAAGAAATAAAACAAAAAGGGCATGGGGCGTGAGGATTAAGTGGCTTAAGTGATAGGGAGTCTTAGTCACACTAGGACTCCTATTTTGACTTGGTCAAATAAGTTCTTTTAACCAAATAAAATCAAGATTAAACCAATCCAATTAAATAAGGTCCTAACTCATTTAAGAACTTAATTAAATTAGATTAAATTAAATTTAATTTTAATTTATTTTCTAATCAAATTAGAAAATTGGGTTAATCCGAGTCCTAGTTAGACTAGGACTAGTTCTTCCTTGCACTTGGCTTATCCAATAAATTAATTAGACTTGATCCAATCAAGTCCAAACCAAATCTAATTAAATTATATTTAATTAGACTTAATCTCAGCCTATTGGTTTAATCAAATTAAGCCAATTAGCAATCCAATTGCTAATCGATCCTCCTGCAATACTTGCACTAGGTTAAACACCAATCGTATTGATTGTTAAACCCTATAATAATTCTTAATCATTGATCAACCATCCGATCAGATCATAAGATCTAATGTGTGTGACCTCATAGGTCCGAACCTAAGTCGATAGTATAGAAATAAATTTCTGTACCAATCGAAGTAACCATCTAGCAATGATACCCGATGGTCGGATAAGTCGAAGGTGTAGAACACCATCCTTAGAACTCATGCGGATATAGTTTCCATATAATTCATCCCTCTGACCACAATGCTCGTAGGATACCTCAGAGTTCAACTGTTAACTCTAATTAGGTTGTCCACATTATATTTCAAAATATCAAATCCATCTGATGGATTACCTTGGCCAAGGTTTTGCTATATTGAAATATAGTGATACATTCTTCTCCATCTCTTGGAGTGGTCAATTCCATTTTGATCACACTCCAACTTTGCAAGTACTTGACTATGCCCAAAAGTCTTCTATTGCTAAATTAGAAATTCAGTTAGTTCGGTACCAAAGCACAGTGAGTTGCTTGTAAGTCATTGAGGTGATCTCAGGTCTAAAAGATACTTATATCTATATCCCGTCAGAAACATTCTCGATAACAGAATGCTCTAGAGTTGGTCACATTCAATGATGATGTACCCATACATCTCACCTGTATGCCATACCAGTGTCTCCATACTCCTTGATTAAGAGGACAACCAACCTATATGGCATATAGCGACCCATACTCGATAGATGTTGTTGTCCTAATTAACAGCCTATCATTTGGTCATGAATAAATTTAAGAACTAATTGATAAATCCTCTCTTTATCGAAACTAAATAGTCCTAAGAACTTCATCACAACAATGGAGTTCATTAGAAGATGGAAACTTGTGATGAAAAAGATACAAAAATATTTTTATTAATTAATAAATCAATTATAATTATAAAATAGTTCAACCATCAATAAGCTGATGATTGACTTTGGGACATAATTTTCAACAACTCCCACTTATCCTAAAGCCACTCAACATAGTATCTAATATCCATCTTCGATTTATGGTTATCAAACTCCTTGATTTCTAGGGATTTAGTGAAGGCATTGGCTAGGTTGTCCTTTTCATCAATCTTCTAAAGGTCAACATCATCACGATCCATGATTTCACGAACCAAATGAAAGCGGTGCAGAATGTGCTTTGTCCGCTGGTGTGCCTTCAATTTCTTTGCTTGAGCTATGGCGCCAGTGCTGTCACGGTAGTGTAGGACTAGACCATCAATGGAGGGTGCTATTCCAAGCTCGGTGATGAATTTTCTCAATCACACAACTTTCTTTGCTGCATCTAATGATGCCATATACTCTACTTCGCAAATAGAGTCAGCCACTGTATGTTGCTTGAAACTTTTTCAGTAGATGTGTCCATCATTTAGAGTAAAGATATACCCCGACATACTTTTACTATCATCATGATTAGATTGAAAGCTGAAGTCTATAAATCCCACAAGCTTCAAATCTGACTCACCATAAATGAATCATTGGTCCTTAGTATTTCTCAAATACTTAAGGATGATTTTTACCATCTTTCAGTGATTTTCTCCAGGATCAAACTAGTATCTACTCACCACTCCTAGTAAGTATGCCACGTCTGATCTCATACATATCATTGCATACATAATAGACCCCACTGTCGAAATATATGGGATTCTACTCATACGCTCTCTCTTCAAGAGTTGTCGAACAATCCTTCTTAGAGAGAGAAATTTCTTAGCCTATCGGAAGATAGCCCATTTTGAAATTCTCCATGCTGAACCACTTCAGCATAGTTTCTGTATACATGGACTGGGATATACCAAGCATCCTTTTAGATCTATCCCTATATATCTTTATTCCTAGGATGTAGGATGCTTCACCCAAGTCCTTCATGGAGAACTGTGATGACAATCAAATTTTTATTCTTTATAGTGCAGAGATATCATTCTCGATTAAAAGAATGTCATCTATGTACAAAATAAGAAATACCACTGCTGAACCATTTGCCCATTTGTAAATGCAGGGTTCTTCTTCATTCTTAACGAAGTCATATGTTTTGATGGCTTTATCAAAATATATGTTCCAACTCCGAGATGCCTGCTTCAATCCATAAATAGATTTCTGAAGCTAGTACACAGATATGTCTGCTTCAATACATAAATGGATCTCTGAAGCTTGCACACCTTGGACTCATCTGTGGATATGAACCCTTCAGGTTGTATCATATACACCTCTTTGGTCAGCTCTTCATTTAGGAAAGCTATCTTCACATCCATCTACCAGATCTCATAGTTCAGATAGACAATAATGATAAGCATGATCCGAATAGATTTGAGTATTGCCATAGAGAAGAACATCTCATCATAATCAATACCATAACATTGATGATACCCATTCGCAACCAGACGGACTTTATAAGTCTCCACCTTTTCATTTATGCCCCTCTTCCTATTGAAGATCCATTTACACCTAATGGGTTTAACCCCTTCAGGTGGGTCAAATAATGTCCATACATCATTAACCTTTATGGAATCCATTTCGAATCTCATGGCTTTTAGCCATTTCTCAGAGTCGGATCTCTACATCGTATCCATATAAGTGATTGAGTCCTCATCGTTCTCATCTAGTTTGATGGGATCACCATCCTGGACCAAGAATCCATAGTATCTATTTGGATGGCACGGTACTCTATCAGATTATCTTAATGGTGTGGGTTCACTAAACTTTGAATCTGATCTAATCAAATTTGACTTAGGTTCAATATTCTATGTCAGACTTTCTACCTGTTGAACTTCATCAAGTTCAACCTTAGAGGCAACAGTTTCTTCACCAAGGAACTTCTTTTCCAAAAAGATTGCCCTAAGGCTGACGAACACCTTTTGTTCATCGGCATGGTAGGAATAGTATCCTTTGGTCTGTTTTGGGTACTCTATGAATGTACACTTGTCAGACCTAGGTCCAAGTTTATCTGTAACTAACTGTTTGACATAAGTCAGGCACCCCCAAATCCTAAGGTGTGAAAGTGCTGGCTTATGTCCTGTCCATATCTCATATGGAATTTTAACTACAGACTTACTTGGAATCCTATTTAATAGATAACAAGCCAATTCGAGTGCGTATCCTTAGAAGGATATCAGCATGCTGGCAAATGTCATTATGGATCGAACCATGTCTAACAAAGTCTGGTTCTTTCTTTCTGACACACCATTATGCTGTGGTGTTCCAGGAGGAGTCGACTGAGAGAAAATTCCATTCTCTCCTAGATAAGTGAGAAACTCATCAGAAAGGTATTCTCCTTCTTGGTCAGATCAAAAAATTTTAATACTCTTCTCAGTTTATTTTTTTACTTCACTTCAGAATCATTTGAATATTTCAAAAGAATCCAACTTGTATTTCATCAGATAGACATATCCATATCTGGATAGATCATCTGTGAAAGTGATGAAGTAGACATATCCAGCTCTAGCACTTATGATCATTGGTCCACATACAACAGTATGTACTAGACCTTAGAGCTCATTGGCTCTCTCATCTTTTTCAGTAAAAAGTGACTTAGTCATTTTACCAAGAAGATAGGACTCACAGGTTGGAAGTGATTCACAATCATTGACTTCGAGGAGTCCCTCTTGAGTCAACATGTCTATTCTGTTCTTGTTCATATGACCTAGCCTATAGTGCCATAAGTAGATATCTGATACACTATCTAATCTAGGATGCTTGCCAGTAGAATAGATTACATTAACAGGTTGTGATAATATATATACACCATTGTTTGATTGTCCACAGAAAGCAGTAACACCATTCACAATGACGTTACAAACTCATTTCTTTATTAAATTTTCATAATTGTTCATGACCAAAAGGCCTATAGAAATGATATTTTAAAAGAAACTAGGACAGAAATGATAATCACTAAGAACAACGATATGAGATTCAAATATAAGTTTCAAAATTTCTAAAGCTAGAACTGAAACTGGTCTTCCATCTCCAATGTTTAGGAATCTCTCATCTTGCTCGAATGTTCTACTGACCTGCAACCCCTGCAATGAATTGCAAATATGGTAAGGGCTACCGATATCCAATACCCAGTCAGTAATATCACAAATAGAGAAATTCCAAGAAGTTACCATATAAATACCTTATCCAGCAATAGCTTGCTTCTTTCTTTATCTGTTCGGATCCAGGGAGGCAATGTACTGAGGATAGTTTCTCTTCCAATGCCCTCGCTTCTTGCAAAAGAAGCATTCAGCTTGACTCTTATTGAGCTTGATCTTTCTGATCTAGCCCTACACTGATGTCCCAGCCTGAACTTGCACCTTCTTTGTTTTCTTCTTCTTGTTCTTCTTTCCTTTCCTAAAGGGTCGAGAACTAGAAGTCGAACCTCCCACTAAGTTCACCAACTCTTTATGGAGCTGGTGATCCTTCTCAAAGTTTTGAAGTAACACTAGTAAGCCATGGTAGTTTACTTCAGGCTTTGTCATTCTGTAATGAGTAAGAAAAGGGAGATAAGACTTTGGCAGCAAGTTCAGTATTGCATCTTTTCTAAGTTGTTCATGCAAGAGAAAGCCGAGTTTGCTCAAGTACTCTATCAGCTCGATCATATACAGTACATGATCAGTGACAGAGGCTCCATCCTACATTCTAGCATTAAAGATGGCATAACTAGTCTTGTGCCTCTAAACATCATTGGGTGTGCTAAAAGAATCTTCCAACACTTGGAGCATTTCATTTGGCTGAGCTATCTCAAACCTATGATTGAACTCATCGCTCATCGCAGCTAGTATAATGTAGCGCACCATGGTTCGATCACTGAGCCACTTTTGATAAGTGTCTTGGACTATTCCACGTGCATTGATAGCTGGCTCCTTAGGTGTAGGATCCGTCAGCACATATAGGATCCGTTCATGCTCCATGACAATCTTCAACTTTCGGTACCAGCTATCGAAGTTGGATCCCACCAACTTATCATTGTCCAACAATGATCGGAGCGATAGGAAAGTGGCCATAACTGCACAAAGGAAAATCAAAATCTAATTAGTAATTGATTCATTAAACTTAAAGATTTGGACTTTAATCAAAAGATTTCTTCCACTATTTTATTCGAATTGATAGCCTCTACCTCCAATTCGAGGAATTATCCTAATTTTTTAGTGGGTACTAGAATCCACATAGACTGTACACAAGCCCAACTTTAGTTGGCCCACTCATGTACATCTAAGGGTACATTCATAACCAATTATTTCTTCAAATAATTTTTAGTAATTAAATTTTGCCCCAGGCCCTGATCAATTGGCTTTGGCCTTCTCAGAAAAGGGTTCAGTTAGATCCAACCATTAACATAACCATACTTGGCCCATCCAACCAATGAATGATCAGGCCCAACTTTGGTTGGCCCACCTAATCACCATTTAGAAAGATGTATCCAAGAGATCATATAATGAATGATAATTCCATCAATCGATAAGCACCATGCCTTTGGGCCTCTAATGATTATCCAACTGATGGACTCATTATCATCCACTTTAATGGGAGGCTATGATCCAGTTATCATATAACTATTTTATTTTTGAAACCTAATAATTTTAGGAAATTTAATTTATAGAAGTGAGTAGGTCAAATTAACCAGCTTGTCATGATCCTCTCACTAACTTCACCAAGTCAGCTTAAGGAAGATCATTAATAGGCTGATCTAGGACCACCTAAATCAGTCAAACTAATTTACCTAGCTGACATGGGTTAGCTTGAATAGTTAAGTGATTTGATCAAAATATAATCTCACCAAGAGGTCAGATAAATTCGATCAGTGGAAGGGTCTGCCAGGCTTGCCTTAGACACCATCAAAAATGGCCAAGTAAGTGAGCTGCCATTTAAAAATCACTAGTCTGGTTTACCTTAGACACCAACTGATTTAATTAGTTTCAATTAGATCAACCTAACAGTTCGTGCTAGACCGCATAGCCAAAAATCAAATCCATCTTGGATCTTGTTAAAGATATGGACTTGACCAACTATAACTATTGCAATTGATCTGGAGAATCCTTAACCTAATCTAAGACAATAATTGATTAGATTTAGTTAATTCTCTAATTAAGTTCATTCTTTAATCTAACCCTAGGTCTAACCCAATTAATGGACCTAATCCCCACTAATCCATTAACCCAATGTGTTATGATTCATATCATAGGATCTTCAATTTACAATCCTAGAACCTAATCAAATAACTTCTTAATCTTAATTAAGTTTTGGGCTGAGGGTTGAGGTTTGGCTTTTCAAAAATAGTTTTCATATTTGTAAAATATTTTTACAACATGGTTCTATCAACCAAGTTGCAGGTTTGATTCATAATCAATATGCAAGTAACATAAACATGAATCTAGTTTAGATCTAATCTAAACAGGTTCATGTAATTGAAATAGTTTCAATAATAATCAATCAAAAATCTTCTTAGATCAAATCTAACATATTTATAAAGATTAAAACTAGATTAAAATATTTTTAATCAAATCATAAAATTTCTTAGATCTAATTTAAAATTTTATGATCAATATTTTAGATCAGCACGTACTAGGACAACCTATTCACTGTAAGGGATAAACCTTACAGCAGGACAACCTTATAATAGTCCGTGCAATCTAAAATATTTTATTTTTAGATTTAAATTTATTTTAAATATATTAAATTATAAATAAAATTTTATCAAATCTAATAAATTTATGATTAGAGTCAGATCATCATGGATTAGGATAATCTATTCACTGTAAGGGGTAAACCTTACAGTAGGACAACCTTATGGCAGTTCGTGAGATCTAACTTTTTTTTTTAATTTTAGATTTAATAATTAAATTATAAATTAGATCTAATCTAAGAAATAATCTAAACATATACAAAAATTATTTAATAACAATCTTTCTCTAATACCAATTGAAGGAACCAGATCTAGGATTTTATAGGTAAATCTTGAAAAAATTTTCAAGATCTTACAGTGAAAGACTTAAATAAATTAAATATTTATTTAAATAAATATATAAATACCTAGATCTTAGATCTATTATATGATCAAGGTATGATATTAAATTAAAAATTAAAATCAAATAAAAAAGTAAAAGATTGATCAAATCAACCTAGATCTATACTACATCAAATGCAAATATGAAGTTAATAGATTAGATCTATTATCTGAGTAAGTTAGATGTTCTAACTTACCGATCTAGGCTTGAGGATGAAGTCATGAGCTGCATATCTATCCGATCTCTAGGAGTCATCCACATGAGCTTACGATCTCTGATCTGAAGTTCGATGTAGGAAATCAGCACAGCATGCTAATACTGTGTTGATCCTTCTTCGATGGTCAATCCGATGCTCTCTTCTTCAAAATTTGGACTCTCTAAAATATGAAAAAAAAGATGAGAGTTTACTAATCTGAGACTCTCTTAGAAAAAATTCAAAAAAAAAAAGAAGAGATTGAAAATAAAATAGCCCTAGAAAAAGACCCTCTTCTTCTTCTCTTTTCTCTCACTTAGACACCTAGTTTGGTGCCTATGGAACCCCCATGCCCAAGGACCCTCTTCCTCTAATTTTTGCACACCCAAACCTCTCCCAAAGTTCTATATTTCATAAAAAAATTAGAACAAAATTCATCTAATAAATAGAGAAAAAGAAGAGTCCAAGTTAGATCAAAATTCTAGACTAGGAATATCCAAACATGGGAAGTTGTTAGGACACCTCAGAGTTCAATTGTCAACTCTAATCAGGTTATCCACATTGTATTTCAAAATATCAAATCTATCTGATAGATTACCCTGACCAAAGTTTTGCTATATTGAAATACAGTGATACATTCTTTCCCAACTTTTGGAGTGGTCAATTCCATCTTGATCATACTTCGACTTCGTAAGTACTTGACTATGCCCAAAAGTCTTTCGTTGTTGAATTAGAAATTCAGTTAGTCTAATACAAAAGCATAGTGAGTTGCTTGCAAGTCACTGAGGTGATCTTAGGTCTAAAGGATACTTATACCTATATCCCATCAGAGACATTCTCGATAGCAGAATACTCTGGAGTTAGTCGCGTTCAATGATGATATACCCATACATCTCGTCTGTATGCCATACCAATATCTCCACACTCCTTGGTTAAGAGGACAACCAACCTATATAGCATATAGCAACCTATGCTCGATAGATGCTATTATCCTAATTAACAGCATATCATTTGGTCATGAACAAATTTAAGGACTAATCGATAAATCATCTCTTTATCGAAACTAAACAGTCCTAAGGACTTCATCACAATAATGGAGTTCATTAAAAGATGTAAACTTGTGATGAAAAAGATGTCAAAATATTTTTATTAATTAATAAGTTAATTATAATTATAAAATAGTTCAACCGTTAATATACTGACGAATGGCTTTAGGACATAATTCCTAACATGACCAATATGTCCAATTTTCAAATGTTAAATAACTTGCTTACTGATGGTCATGCATGGATGGTCAGCTAGAAAATTGGGTAAGGCATGGCCCTTCACCTCCCTTTAAGGGACCTGCTATAGTGAAAACTCTGACAAGATAATTGTCCACTTGTTGATCCTTCCATGGATGATTAACCTACTCAGCATATACTTGACCACATTAGTACTACAAACTACTTGAATAGAAACTAGGAATATTATTAACCTAAAGATTGATTTTGATGAATACAAAATATTTGAGTATATATTTTAGTACTAATGAGCTATTGAAGTTCATGTTAAGAATATTTCAGAGAACTAAAGTCACTTTTAGGAGGTCTCTTGTGACTACTTAATTGAGGAGACAAAAAAATTAGACTGAAGAAGCCATATCATAAAAATGCAAGTGAAGGAAGTTAAAAGTTGACTCAAGCTTCAAAGTGTTGACTCTGACATGTAAATGTTAAGTGGCACGATCTACAAGTTGACCTATACTTTAGTCGAGTTGACTCTCTTAGATAGACAAAGAGTTGGATTTTTCATCCTATCTCAAGTCGACTCTTGCTAGATCTAGAATTGACTCTTGAATAGCTTTGAGCTGACTCCCAATGACTCTCTCAAGAAAAATAGAGAGGTATATTTCTCCAACCAAATATCAAGTCGATCCTTACTTCAGGATTGATTTTGATGAATATAAAATATTTAAATATTTATTTGGTACTAATGAGTTGTTGAAGATCATGTGAAGAATGTTTTAAGAAGCTTAAATCAACCTTAGAAAGTATTTCTTGAATGATAAGTTATAAAGCCAAAGAAAGTAGCTAGAATGAAAGAAGCAACATCATGAAAAATCAAGTGAAAGAGATTAAGAGCTGGCTCCAAGCTTTAAAGAGTCGACTCTAATATACAAATTTGAAGTGGCATAGTCTGAAAGTCAACTCCTACTTTTGTCAAGTTGACTCTCTCAAATAGATAAAGAGTGAATTTTTCAGTACCAGTCTCAATTCAACTCCTACTTGATCTTAAGTCGACACTCTTAGAAAAGGCATTGAATAATAATTTTTCTAGCCAAACCTCAAGTTGACCCCTAATCCTATTGAGCCAACTCATAATTACCTCGAGTAACTCCTACTTGATCTTGAGTTGACTATAGTTGATAACTCTAACGACTAGTTCTATAAAAATTTTAAAAGTTCATAAAATTACTCCAACTGCTAGTTTTTAATTTCTAATGGCTAGAAAAGATCATTCGGACATTTTAAGAGGTTCTAATAGCTACCAAAAAAATAAAAAAGTTGAGAAAAAAGAGAAAAATAAAGGAAAAACCTAAGAGGTTTAAACATTAAAGAGAGAGTTTCCATCCTCCAACTACCAAAATTCTTGAAGCATTCAAGTAGTTTTTAGTGCATTGATTGTCATACTTCCTCAACATGACCTTCGAGAGCTTCATCAATTTTTTTAATTTGCTTTTTAAGGAGCTTTCTACTGTTTTATACTTTATACTCTAATTTGTTATTGTAAATAAGTTTATTGCTCTAAGAATTGATTTTGATGATTACAAAATATTGGTGGAGATTACTAATGATTTTGGCTTGAAAAAAGATTTATTATATTTCAGAAGCAAAAACATAATTTTATCAAGTTTTGATTCAAAAGTCTCAAGAGCAAGTATCAAAGATTTTTTATCTTTTGGAGGTATTTTCATAATTTTTGGATGCATATTTTGGAAGAAAATTAGTTTCGAAGAAAAGGATCGACCCTTAGGTCGACCCTTGCAAAAAGGGCTGATTAGCACACTATATTTTGATCGGCATGCCTAAACGGGACGACCCTGAGGTTGACCCCTGTGCCAAGATCGAACCCTAGCACAGGGGTCGACCTTTATTGTTCTACAGGTTAAAATGATAGAATAGTGGATTTTCTATTCTGCGCAACAGAGGTCGACCCCTGTGATGAAAAATCTCCACAACAACTAGTTTTCAGCCAATTTTGGTCGTATTTAATACATATTTAAAGCTCTCCAATGGCTATAAATCTACCCAAAATTCTCTCCAGCACCTATTGAAGATATAAAAGGCTCTAAAAGGAGGGAAAACATAAGAAATATCAAACATTCATTTCAGTGATAGCAAAAATCCCTCTTCAAGCAAAAGAAGCTTTCATTTCAAGTTCACCTACCTCTCAAGAGCTCATTCAAGTCTTCAATAATCTTGAGAAAAGTTAGAAAAGCTTTCTCTTTTGTTGTGTAAAATATTCTTAAAGTTTTATTTGATCATAAGGGAGCTAAATTTATATTTCTTAGTCACTAACTCTCATACTCTATTTTTTTCTTGTTTTTAAGTCTTGGGAGGATTTCGAAACTTGAAAAGATTGATCCAAACCTTAAATCAAATTGTATTGGGTTGGATTGTATTTAAAAAATAAGTATTCTAGCTTGGGATAGCTAGGGTCGGAGGTACCGATATTGTATTCTTGTTGAATATATTTTAGTGGATTTAAATTTTCAAGTAGAAGCTTGGAGAGTGGATTTAGGTGCACGGTTAGCACTACACTACTATAAACTTTGATTGTTTGTGGTGTGCTTACTTATTTTCTATCATCATTTCTTTATTTTCTTGCATATTTGCATCTTATTTCTATACTTTGCTTTATTCACTCACTACATATATCTTGCTAATCATTACATAACCCTTATAGTTCTACATTAGCTTTAAAATTTCAAAAACCCAATTCATCCCCCCCTCTTACATTGCATATCTGGACAACAAGTGATATCAGAGCCACATGCTCTAGCCCTATTTTGTTTTAACCATCAAAGAACCAAAGATCTATGGCAACCCAAGTCGGTATCTCTCTAGCCGAGGGGCAGTCCACAAACCGACCTCCACTTTTTAATGGATCAAACTACACCTATTAAAAAGCTCAGATGAAAATTTTTATACACGTACTTGAATATGATATGTAGAGTATCATAATTAATGGACCACACACATCCACTAAGATAATTAATAGTGTGGAATCAACCAAACTCGAAAGAGAATGGGATGAGGTTGATAAGAAAATGGCTCAGCTTAATGCTAAAACTATGAATATTTTATATTATGCTTTAGATACTAATGAATTTAATCATATTTCAATATGCATGTCAGCTAAGAAAATATAAAATAGGTTAGAAGTAATACATGAAGATACTAATCAGTTAAAGAGTCAAAAATTAACATGCTTGTGCATAAATATGAACTCTTCAAAATGGAGCATAATGAGTCAATAACTGAAATATTTACTAGATTTATAGATATTATAAATGATCTTAAAAATCTTGGCAAGTCTTATTCTAATAGTGACCTTATAAGGAAGATTCTTAGGTCATTGCCAAGGACATGGGTGGCCAAAGTGATCGCGAATCAAGAAGCCAAAGATCTGATTGTATTTCTTTTGGATGAGCTTCTAGGATTGCTTATGACACCCGAGTTAAGTATGAAGCAATATCAAGAGGAAGATGTCAAGAAGAAGAAAATAATCACCCTCAAATCCACTTCTCAACTAGATAAAGAACTCGATGAAACAAAAAATGAAGAACAAGATAAATAATTAGCCCTCATCACTAGAAACTTCAAGAGACTTTTAAAAAAAAGAAAACAAGGGATGAGGAGAAGGCCACCTATAAGAGGAGAACATAGCAAGAAAAAGGGTAATGAGCAGCCCCTAATTTATTATGAATGTAAGAAGCCGAGGCACTTTAGGTCCGAACGTCCACAACTCAAGAAGAGCCCCAATGTAGTGTTTCGTGTACAGGGCGAAATCATGGATTTCAATGCAAAATTATAAAATCATAAAATCAAATCCAAATCCTAGGACTACCTTATTAGAATTTAAATCATATAATATGCATTTATAATATAAATGAGGGTATTGGAACATACCTCTGATCGATAAACCCTAACTTGACCCTAATTGCCAGCAGCAGTCCATCAGGGGTTCCACCAGGTGCCCACCTGTTCACCCTCCAACATTAATCCACACGAAATTTTGATCAAGCCACTAGCATAATAAAATTTAGATTCCTTCAATATAATTTTTACTATAAGAATTAAATCTATTTGGGCAAAACCTTTCCTTAGCCTTGCTGTCATCCTTTTGGCCTACTCTTTCTTATCTTTCTTTTCTCCTTATCTTCCTTTACTATCTTCCTAAGCCCTTATCCTAAAGCAAACTTTTTGTCCTTAATTAGGACTTATCTTAACAAGGAAAGAAAGAAAGAAATTAGACAACTAGGGAGAGTGGTAAGAAAGAAAGAAAAGTTATGAATGAATTGGACTCAATGGAGTGTGCCCCTATTTATAATGTAAGTAGGGGCACCTCCTCTATATTCTCATGCCTATTCCCATTTAAAATCTTATACCCATCAGCCTATCTCATGCCTCTTTAGAAGAAAATGCCATGTGGAATTCATAGAATTAATTTGAAGAGGTTCCTTAAAGCAGAAGGACTCTTCATAAAATTCTATGTAAATTTCTTCTGAAGAGTTGCAACTCTTTCATATTGGTTCCATTAATTTATACCATTGATTAGCATTAAATACTGATCCAAAAATCTAAAAGGATGGTGCCAAATCAGAAGATGGCATGGAAAATTTGGGTGTGAAAAAGTCGAAGCTTCAAGGTGTTTGACTTGGTCCAAGAGGCGCCTATAACCAAGGGGGCGACAAAGAGTCCTTTTCTATCCAAATTCTAGATAACCAATGAAGAGATTCACAAGCAAAAGGACTCTTCTGCACCCTCTCTTCATCTAAAGTCCATGTAACATAAAACTTAAATAAAATAAATAGAAGATTAAGAAAGGAAATTGGCATCGATCCCATTTATGCGCCAAGAGACCCTAATGCATGAAACTCCTTCCCATGCACCAAGAGAGAGAGTCTCTGGCATATGGGACTCAAGTATGTGGCATCCAACAGCAAGCCCAATAAGCCTAGGCTACACCCAAGTCAAGACCAAATCTGATTTGGCTCAAATTGGATCTAAATTAGCCCAAATCAGAATCTGATTCGAATCTAGGTGCTAGGGTTTGCAATATGTGCTAGCATATTTAGTTTGTAAACATGCTTTAATCTAATTAAATTCTTGATAAATTCCTTTTGTATGTGACCCATTGGATTCCATATCTAGCCAGTAATGGATCCAGATGTGATTTGACCTAATTTGGTTAGAACTCAACCAAACCAATTTAAGTCAAATTAAGCTAACCCAATTTGATCAATTAGAACACTTTCTAATTAACGATCAAATTAAATTCTTTAATTTGATCAAATCTACAAGACTAGATTAACATCTTGCAATATATCATATCTACCTAAAATATATAAAATTTTGATAAAAATATCAAAAATATCCTTTAATGAAAAGTTACTATGCAATTGAATCCTTCAATCATCGTGTATCCCGAATATAACTATAGATATGAAATTATATCAAATCCAATTTCATATTTATTTTTCTTTCAATCATATGATGATAATTTGATTAATAAAATATTAAAAATCAATTCTAATTTTTATCATGCTTTTATCAATATCTTCCTAAATCATCATTTGATTGAAGCAAGTAGGACGTGATCTCCTCTTACTAAGAGTGATCGATTTTATGTTGACCTACTCATAACCTTCATATGTAATCCACCATATCCAGATCATCCCATGCATGACTAACTCATGAATAAGTATAAACCAAAATATGGATTCATGCATATAAAGTTCTATGATAGTCTCAGGTCAAAGGATTATATGCACAACTTCCACTATGAGAACCATCTATTAACATATAGATAAGACACCATTGGATATTCTCTAGTTGGATCAATTCTGTAAACTCATTCTCTAATGAGTACCGACATCCTTATATTAGTGTCATACATAAGTGATAGTGAGATCAATTACTATTTCATCAAGCATACAAAGGATATGCTAATCTTTCGAAAAATATTGATCTCCAAATTAATGTTCCATCGACTAAAAATATTTTAGATTAGAATTTTAAGATTTTAGATCTTACAGGTATGATCTTATCATAATCCTAAAACTATAGCCCTAATTTATGGAGTTCATCATAATCTTAAAAATAAATATTTAAGACACAGCATATGATGAAATAAATATCTTTATTTATATAAAATTATCATTATATGAGTCTAGAAGATAAATAAATAGTCCATCAAAATACATATTTCGATTGGCTTGTAGGGCATATTTCTTTCAATCTCCCACTTGCACTAAAGCCAATCATCCTTATATTTTAACCCTATACAATTGAGGTAGCGATAGAACTGCGGCTATGGTAGAGCCTTAGTGAATGGGTCTGCTATGTTATTTTTTGTATCTACTCATTCAATGACAATATCTTATCTCTCGATTATTTCACGAATGAGATGGAAAAATCTTAGAATATGCTTGGATTCATAATGAGATCTTGGTTCCTTTGCTTGAGCAACTGCTCCAGTATTATCATAGAAAAGTAGTACTGGGTTCTCAATCTCAGGAACAATACCTAATTTAGTGGTGAACTTCTTCATCCAGACAACTTTTTTGGTGGCTTCACTTGCAGCCATGTACTCAGCCTCAGTGGTTGAGTCAGCTACAGTTGGTTGCTTAGTACTCTTCCAACTCACTACTCTATCATTCAGAGTAAAGATATAACCTGAAATGGATTTGCTATCATCTGGATCTAATTGAAAACTAAAGTCAGAATATCCTTATAGTTTGAGATCAGATCCACCATATACTAAAAAAATATCCTTAGTCTTTCTCAAATACTTAAGAATTTTTCATAGCTTTCCAATAATTCTCTTCTGGGTTAGCCTAAAATTTACTGGCTATTTCTAAAGCATAAACAATATTAGGCTTGGTACATAACATGGCATACATTATTGATCCTACAGCCAAAGCATAAGAAATAAAACTCATTCTATTTCTCTCTTCAGGTGTCTCAAGAGATATCTTCTTAGAGAGTTGTATGCCTTGACTCATGGGTAAGTAACCTCTTTTACTCTCATCCATATTGAATCTTTTCAGTATTAAGTTAATGTACCTAGATTAGGATAAGCCTAGCATCCTTTTCAATCTATCTTTATAGATATTTATTCCAAGTATATAGGATGCTTCTCCTAAGTTTTTCATGAAAAACTTATTTGATAGCCATAACTTGATCGATTGCAATATTGGGATATCATTCTTAATGAGAAGTATGTCATCTACATGTAGAACCAAGAAAACTATGGCACTCTCACTAATCTTCTGTATACATATAGTTCATCCACATTTTTGATGAAGCTAAACTCTTTGACTATAACATCAAAGTGAATGTTCCAACTCCTTGAAGCTTACTTTAATCTATAAATGGATCTCTTAAGCTTGCATACTTGATTTGTCTCTTATTTGAGACAAAATCCTCTGGCTGTGACATGTAGACCTCCTCCTCAAGAAAATCATTAAGGAAAGCGGTCTTTATATCCATTTGCCATATTTCATAATCATAGTATGCTGCTATGCAAGCATAATCTGAATTGATTTAAGCATGGCAATAGGTGAGAATGTTTCATCATAATCTATATCTTATTTTTACCTGAAATCTTTAGCCACCAATCTGACTTTATAAGTTTCAACTTGGCCATCCGCTCCAATCTTTTTTTTTAAATCAATTTGCACCCAATGGGATTCATACCCTCTGGTGCATCCACCAAAGTCCATACTTTATTGGTGTACATGGAGTCTATTTCAGATTGCATGGCAGCTAGCCATTTGTCTGAGTCCCTACTCATGACTGCTTCCATATAGGTTAAAAGTTCATCATTCTTAATGACTTGAGCTTCATTAGTCTCAATAATGAACCCGTACCTTATATGTGCATGTCGCACTCTATTGGACCTATGGATAAGAGTTGTGTGTTTGGTTCTTCTCTATTTATGTGTTTATTTTATTGAGAAATATCTATTTATTTTTTTTGAACTTTACTAAGTTCAATGTTCCTCCCACTATCTCTTTTTAGGATGAATTCTTTCTCCATGAAAGTGCCATGCCTACTTACAAATATTCTTTATTCAATAGAATGGTAAAATAAATATCCCATATTATCTTTAGGATATCCTATAAATAGATATTTATCTACTCTAGCATCTAGCTTATGTCCAAAATTATTTTTGACATATGTTGGATAATTTCATATCTTAAGATACTTAAGATTAGATTTATTTTCTCTCTATATTTCATATGGAGTGCTAGATACAGACTTAGAAGGTATTCTATTCAAGATATATACTACAGTCTCTAGGGCATGACCCTAGAGAAAAATAGATAACTCTATGAAGCACATCATGGATCATACCATATTCAATAAGGTATGATTTCTTCTTTCGACTATACTATTTAACTGTCGTGTATAAAAAGGAGTCCATTCAGAGATAATCTCCTTTACTTTAAGATAGTCTAGAAACTCACTGGATAAGTATTCTCCTTCTTGATCAGATTGAAGTATTTTTATACTCTTTTCAGTTTATTTTTTGACCATACTTTGATACTCTTTAAATTTATTAAAGGCTTCAGATTTGTGTTACATAAGATACACATATCTAAACCAAGATAAATAATCAGTGAATGTTATAAAATAAGAGTATCCTCCTCTGACCTGAGTTGTCATAGAACCACATACATCTGTATGTACTAGTCTTAATAACTCACTTATTCTTTCTTCATGTTCACAAAATTGAGTCTTGGTCATTTTACCCATGAGACATGATTTACAAGTTCCTAATAATTCATAATCATAAGGATCAAAGAACTTTTCTTTGTATAACTTGTTGATTCTAATCTCACTAATATGACCAAGTCGATAATGCCAAAGTAAAGTATTATTTATTTCTTCTATCTTATGCTTTCTATTTTCATCAACATGAAATATATTGTCATCCAAATATAGAGTCAATAGACCATTATTAAAAATACCAAAATATATTATTTTATTAAAATATTTAATTGAGCAACCTTTGCTCATTACATCAAAATTATAACCTTATTTTAATAACAAAGGTATAGATATAATATTTTTAATGATCTTAGGCATATAATAATAATTTGTCAGCTCTAAGATCTTTCTAGAAGGTAACTTCAAGATATTTATCCCTACAGCTTCTACTTGGATAGATTCTCCTCCAATGTCGTAGAGCTCGAAGTCATTCTTCTTCAAAACATTAATTTTTTGCAGCCTTTGCAAAGATTTATAGATATGAAAATCATAGCCAGTATCCAATACCCAAGAGTTTGAAATGAAAGAATTCAATGATAATATTGTATGTATCTTATACATATCTTTTAGTGTATTATTTACACCAGTTTTCACCACTGCAAGATAAGCTCTACAATTCCTCTTCCAATGACCTGCCTTACCACAATGAAAGCAGGTCATCTATCTGGAGGCCTTCTTTTCTTTCTTCTTATTTATGCTACCTTTAGGATTCAGCCTCCTCTTAGAACTCTTTTTGCTTGCCTTCTTCATGAAGTTCCCATCTATAAGAAGAAGAGGAGCCTTATCCTTTTTGATATGGCTCTCTGCTATTTTTAACATTTATGATAGCTTAGGCAGGAAAGTATTCAGTTTGTTCCAATGATAGTTCATGACAAATTAAGAAAATAATTTTAGAAGTGATTGTAGGATCAAATCTTGACTCAACTTTTCATCCATGACAAAACCTACCATCAGTATATGGTCTTGCACAGATGATCCTTCTACCATCCTGGCATGGAATAACTACTTAGATATCTCATATCTAGCAATTTTACTCTATTCTCCATAAAGCTCTTTTAGATTGAGCAATATGGACTAAGTATCCATGCCATCATGTTGCCTCTGTAATTCGTTACTCATTTAGGCCAGCATGATGCATTTGATAGTAAGTGAATCATTTTGCCACATCTTATATGTGATTTTTTCTTCCACTGTGGCATCTTCCTCTAATGGCTTAGGATCAGTGCATCAAGAATATAGGAGAGCTTTTTTTGACTGAGTACTATTTTTAGATTTCTCAATCAATCCACATAGTTAGGATCGATCAACTTATTTGAATCCAAAATTGAATATAGTAAAAGTGAAGAAGCTATTTAATCTACATGATAAAGAACATTACATAAGCAAACAACTCATTATGACATACACAATTAAATTAGAACTTTAATTTAATTATGTCTTCCACTATTTTATCGAATATCATAACCCTCAAATATGATAATCGAGAAAACCTAATCATTTGCATAGTGGGATTGAGATCCTAATTCCTTGTAGAAGGTCTTGTGGTTGCACAACAAATATTTTATAAGTTCAAAGATAGGAAACTCTTTCCAATTGCATCTCATGCAATTCTCAATATATTCCTGGCCTCTAAAATATTAATAGCCTTATGTTATCACAACAAACTATAATATTTTAGTTAAGTAGGATCCTTTATTTCTATATAGTCATAATGAAATATTACAGCCCTTTCAATTGCACAACAAAATAGTATATCCAAAATACCGTAAGCATCATTATGCACTAGATCAATATTACATCAGTCCCCATAATAGGTCTTGTGGTTACATAACAAACATAATATAGTTTATGACATAATAATAAACTAGCATGAAGGAAGGCCTTAATGTAGTGAATATAATACTAAGCACCCCAATCTAGAATTAAATCAATCGAATCGGCCAGGTAAGTGGGAGGGAGGTGGGGGTCCCCTTGTTGCTTTTCTTAAACATCAATAAATTGGCCAGGTCAGACAACGAAACTAATTAGAAATCACATTCTCTTTACTAATCATGAACCATTTTCCTATACACCGATTGATCAATTAAACATCAAGATTGGTTCTGCTATCGGTTAATTATACTACAACTTAATATAATTTTATAGAGGACTTTCAGTGGTCTCTATGCACATTCTAATTTAAATCATACTAAATATATGAATATATCAATGATGATATATAACAAAATTTTTAATATGTATAATCATTCTAGGACAACCATCATTACATAATGAACACTTGCCACTATATCAAGGCAACCTTACAGAATGATATATACATCATAATCTAGTTATGATTAAAAAAATATGATTACATCATATAAATAATAAGCTAAATAGTTTAAATATGAATAATTCATATTTATGATTTTGCCATTAAATCATAAACATAACAACAAATGATTTAATCTAATAAGGTTTGCTCTGATACCATTGTAGTATTTGGTGTACAAGGCAGAAGCACGGATTTCAAAAAAATATATGAAATCATAAAATCAAGTCCAAACCCTAGGACCATCTTATTAGAATTTAAATTATATAATATATATTTATAACATAAATAAGGATATTGGAACATACCTCTGATTGCTAAACTCTAACTTGACCCTGATCGTCGGCAGCAGTCCGTCAGGGGTTCTACCAGGTGCCCATGTATTCATCCTCCAACGTTGATCCATACAAAATTTTGATCAAGCCACTAGTACAATAAAAATTAGATTTTTTTAATCTAATTCTTATTATAAGAATTAAATCTATTTGGATAGAACCTTTTCTTAGCCTTGCTGTCACCCTTCTAGCCTATCCTTTCTTATCTTTCTTTTCTTCTTGTCTTCCTTTATTATCTTTCTAAGCCCTTATCCTAAAGCAGACCTTTTGTTCTTAATTAGAACTTATCTTAATAAGAAAAGAAAGAAAGAAATTGGATAACCAAGGAGAGTGGTAAGAAAGAAAGAAGAGTTCTGAATGAATTAGACTCTACGGAGTGTGCCCCTATTTATAATGTACGTAGGGGCACCTCCTCTATTTTCTCATGCCTATTCCCATTTAAAATCTCACGCCCATCAGCCTATCTCATGCCTCTTTAGAAGAAAACACCATGTGGAAGTCATAGAATTAATTTGAAGAGGTTCCTTAAAGCAGAAGGACTCTTCATAAAATTCTACGTAACTTTCTTCCGAAGAATCCCAACTCTTTCATATTGGTGCCATTAATTTCTACCATTGATAAGCATCAAATACTGATCCAAAGGTCTAAAAGGATGGCACCAAATCACAATATGGCATGAAAAATTTGGGCATGGAAAAGTCAAAGCTTCAAGGTGTTTGACTTGGTCCAAGAGGTGCCTACAACCAAGGGGGCGGCAAAGAGTCCTTTTCTATCCAAATTCTAGATAACCAACAAAGAGATTTACAAGTAGAAGGACTCTTCTATGCCCTCTCTTCATCTAAAGTCTACGTAACATAAAACTTACATGAAATAAATAGAAGATTAAGAAAGGAAGTTAGCGCCAATCCCATTTATGCACCAAGAGACCCTAGCGCATGAAACTCCTTCCCATGCACCAAGAGAGAGAGTCTTTGGCATATGGGACTCAGGTATTTGGCACCCAACAGTAAGTCCAATAAGCCAAGGCTACACCTAATTCAAGACCAAATCTGATTTGGCTTAAATCGGATCTAAATTATCCCAAATCGAAACCCGATTCGAATTCGATTCTAATCTAGGTGCTAGTATTTGTAATATGTGCTAGCATATTTAATTTGCAAACATGATTTAATCCAATTAAACCTTGATCAATTCTCTTTGTGTGTGATCCATTGGGTTCTACATCTAGCTAGCAGTGGGTCTGGATGTGATTTGAACTAATTTAGTTAGAATTCAACCAAACCAATTTAGGTCAAATTGAGCTAACCTGATTTGATCAATTAGAACACTTTCTAATTAACGATCAAATTAAACTCTTTAATTTAATCAAACTTACAAGACAAGATTGACATTCAGCAATATATCATGTCTACCTAGAAGATATGAAATTTTTATAAAAATACCAAAAATATCCTTCAGTGAAAAGTTACCATGCAACTGAATCCTTCAATCATCCTGCATCCCGAATATGACTACGGATATGAAATTATGTCAAATCCAATTTTATATTTATTTTTGTTTCAATCATATGATGATGATTTGATTAATGAAATGTAACATCCCACCCCTAAATCTAGGTGATGGTGCCACACCCCACTCTTATCTAAAGGTTAATGAAATTTCTAAACTATAGTTAAGCTGTAATATCATTTAAACCTACTCAAATAATTAATCTGATCAACTCTCTTATTAATCACAACGCAGGCATTTCAACCTCAATTTCTTAACCTGCCAAAATAATATCAATACTTAACTCAACAAATCACATAATCAAACTTAAACTTTCACTATTAAACCATTCTTTTATACATGCCTTTTGGAAACAACCAAAATATATACATATACCAGTTTTAGATTCAACTAACTCAGCTGTACAATACTTCTCAAACTATATTTCTTTTACAAATCATTATCACAAAAATACTTCCTCCACTAGAGGCATAGATACATTAATCGATATGAACTTCTGAACTATACTACTCCAAAACTGCAAGTAGAAAGAGTGAGGGGTGAGACTTGGGAAAGTCTCAGTGAGTATATCCAGCTATCAATAGAAAATATGCTATACTTATTATATTGCAATGCATAGAATGTATCAATAAGTTGCTGAACAACCGAATGAAATAAATATGAATCACATGAAATGTTCTTATAAAGCACAAACCTTTTCTTACCATTGATGATACCTCAGTAACCTATTTCTATAGATCCGTATGAGTATCTATACCACAACCATATAAGGATAACCATATCATAAGTGCATCCACTTGTGAGCAGTCCCATGACATACTCTCATATGGAGCAACTAGCATACAAACCATACCATAATTTCATCAACATGTGAGCAGTCCCATGACACACTCTCACATGGAGCAATCATACTACCACCATAACATACTCTCAAATGAGCAGTCCCTCCATCACAACACACTCTCAAATGAGCCCTCGACACACTCTCAAATGAGCAATCCCTTGACACACTCTTAAATGAGCAGTCCCTTGACACACTCTCAAATGAGCAGTCATAAAATATCACCAATATAAATAAACTCTTATAGCACATAAATCAAAAATAAACTATATAAAAGATGAAACCACATATGAGATCATCGTATAACTCATTTAAAATTTAGCAAAGCCATGCTATCAAAACTGTATACACCACTACTTGCATATGCAATAGATGTTAGTTATTCAGAAAGCATACCCAATACCATGTTTGTTTACAAATATACAAGCTATGAAATACTAAGGAAGCACCTTGCTTTTCAAATAAAATTCTTTCACATAGCAAAATACTTTGAAAATGCCATAGATAGATGGAAATCACTCATCTCAATAGGATATTAGTTAATTGGGCTTATTCAAAACACTTTTCCAACTCTTTTCCTTTCCTTAAACTGCTACAACCCTACAATAGTTCTGAAACCAAGTTCTTTCTTTCCAACTGCCAGTAGTCTTTCTTCCTCCAAACTAGTTTATTCCCAAACCATCTCTTTCTCCACTGAATCTTATGAATTTATAACTAAGAACTCTTTCTTTTGGCCCTCTCCCTCTCTTTTCTAGCTATTCTAACCAAGAAACTTCTAGAAGAAGAAAAGAGAACCAGTGGCTTTTATTTTAGAAGAAACATAAACTTTGCTAGGTGTTACCCCTCTAGAAAGCCAACACACATCTCTCTCTCTCTCTTCTAATTACATAGCCCACTCTAAGAAAGCTAGCTATTAAGTTATTTCCAAAAGAATCTATTTAAACATCACTCCACGGCTAGCACCGCTTTTTCGTTCCCACTGCCCGAGCTGGCTCGACCCCAAATTGGGTCAGCTCGAATATCAGTCGGGTCAGCTCAAACTCAAATCGAGCTAGCTCTCTCAGGAAGAAAGAATATTGATTTCTTTTACCTAAGACTCAGATAAGCTTGGATACTCCAGCTCTTCAAAATTTTACCTCTGACCACACTTCTTGCTCAAAACTCTTCTTATTTACAAGTTAATATCCCCATTAATTATACTCTCCATTAACTTTAAAATATAAATATAAATAAGAAACACCCTCCTATTTGGATTTAATAAAAATATCAAAAAAATCAAAATCCATAAGATTAGGATTTCAAAATTTGGATTTTAGTTCAAATTATCCAAACTCAAAACATTTATAACTTTCTTGCTTATGAACGAATAAGATAAAAGATCTCTCCAATTTGTTAAAAATTATTTTACAACTCACCAACACCTAAGGATCAATTATCGAGACTTTTTATTTTAAGAAAATATTTATTTCATATAGCCCTCCTTATAGGTGCTAGTTTCCAGACTTAAAAAATTTTTAGAATTCGAAATGATAGATAGTTACAATTTACAGTCAAATTGCTCAAATATATCATAACTACCATGCCACACATGCATGAGCATAAATCTTTTAATTCTTTATTTTGCTGGTTTGGGATGTTACATGAAATATTAGAAATAATTTTTAATTTTCATCATGCTTTGATCAAAGTCTTCCTGAATCATCATTTGATTAAAGCAAGTAGGATGTGATCTTCTCTTACTAGGAGTGATCGATTCCATGTTGAGCTACTCACAATCTCCATATGCAATCCACCATATCCAAATCATCCTGTGCATAACTTAGTCATAAATAAGTATGAACCAAAATATGAATTCATGCATACAAGATTCTATGGTAGTCTCAGGTCAAAGGATTACATGCACAACTCCCACTATAAGAACCATCTACTGACATGTAGATAAGACTCCATTAGATATTCTCAAGTTAGATCAATTTAGTAAACTTATTCTCTAATGAGCATCCACATCCTTGTATTAGTATCATACACAAGTGATAGTGAGATCAATCATCATTTTATTAAGCATACAAAGGATATGCTAGTCTTTTCAGAAACATTGATCCCTAAGTCAATATTCCATCAACTAAAAATATTTTAGATTAGAATTTTAAGATTTTAGGTATCACGGGTATGATCTCATCATAATCCTAAAACTATAGTCCATTTATGGAGTTCATCATAATCTTAAAAATAAATATTTAAGACACAACATATGATGAAATAAATATCTTTATTTATATAAAATTCTCATTACATGACTCTAGAAGATAAATGAATAGCCCATCAAAATATATATTTTGATTGGCTTGTAGGGCATATTTCTTTCATCCAAGAACTCTAAGAAAAAGGCTATAGTGACTATATGGAGTGATAGTGATGATTAGAGCTCCGAAGAAGAAGAGTCACATGAACAAGCCAACTTGTGCCTTATGGCACATGAAAATGAGATAATTGCTGAAACTTCTAACGATTTTACTTTTGATGAACTCCAAGAAGTATTTTATGATTTAGTTGATGATTTAAAGAAGTTAGGAATAAAGAACAAAGAATTAAAATCAAAGATTCAATCTTTACTAAAAGAAAATGAGATAATTTTAAATGATAAATTAGTTTTAACTCAAGAAAATCTATACTTGAAAAATAAAATTGCTAAGTTAAAATTTATGGTAGAAAATTTTACTCTTAGCTCAAGTAAACTTTAAATGATACTTAAAAATTAAAAGATCATTTATGATAAAGCCGGCCTAGGCTATAATCCTCTTAAGAAACAAAAATTTTTGAAAAACATCTTTGTGAACTCATCAAGCAATAAGTTTTTAAATATTATTTGCTCTAAATATGGTAAAGTAGGACATAAATCCTACACATATTTTTCTAGCAATTCTGAAAATTCAAATGTATAGAATATATGGGTTCCAAAAAGAACCATTATGACTAACCAAAAAGAACTTAAGAAAACTTGAGTACCTAAAGTCAAAACTTGATTTTTATATATAGGTGTGTCTTGCATCCCAAGAAACAAATCAAAAATAGTATCTTGATAGCATGTACTCAAGATACATGATCAGTGATGAGTCCCAATTCATCATGTTTGATGCTAAAAATGGAGGGATGGTCACCTTTGGAGATAATAGCAAAGAAAAGATCATCAGTATAGGTAATATTAGTATCACTCCCTCCAAATATATTGAAAATATTTTATTAGTAGATAGTTTAAAACATAATCTTTTAAGCATTCATTAACTATGTGACAAAGGCTATAAAGTCATTTTTGAATCTTTTCTATGTATTATAACTAGTCCCAATGATGATGGCATTAAATTTATTGGGCATAGGCATGGTAATATTTATATGATGGATTTAAATGATCTTTCCATGATAAATATGCAATACCTTGTTGCTATGAATGCCAAAATCAATGAGACTAGTTGGCTTTAGCATCATAGACTTGCATATATAAGCATGCATTCTCTTTCTAAACTTATTAAAAAGAAATTAGTTACTAGTTTAGCTAAATTAAATTTTGAAAAGATAAAATTTGTGAAGTATGCTAATTAGATAAGCAAACTAGAGTTTCATTCAAATCTAAAAATATAGTTTCAACTTCTAGGCTATTAGAATTTTTGCACATAGATTTATTTTGACCTACTAGAACTACTAGTTTGGATGGCAAACAATATGGTTTTATAATTATCGATGATTTCTCATGTTATACATGGATTTTCTTTTTAGCACATGAGTATGAAACTTTTCAAGCTTTCTCAAAGTTTTACCGAAAAGTTATAAATGAAAAAGAGTTTTTAATTCAAAGTATCCGAAGTGACCATGAAACCAAATTAAAAATCAAGAATTTAAAAAATTTTATGATGCAAAAGGATAGACCATAATTTTTCAGCACCTAGAACATCCCAACAAAATGGAGTAGTCGAAAGAAAAAATAGAACCCTTGAAGAAATGGCCCATACCATGCTATGTGAAAGAAACCTCCCAAGATATTTTTGGATAGAAGCAATTAACACGGCATATTATATTTTAAACCATGCCCTAATTAGACCAATTTTAAAGAAAATATCTTATGAGCTTTGGAAAGGAAGAAAACCAAATATTGCATATTTTCATGTTTTTGGTTGTCAATATTTTATTTTGAACAATGGTAAAGAAAGATTGAAAAAATTTGATGCTAAATCCAATGAAGCCATCTTTCTTAAATATTCATCTTCTAGTAAAGCCTTAAGAGTTTTCAATAAAAGAACCTTAGTAGTGGAGGAGTCAATCCTTGTAGTTTTTGATGAGACTAATGATCTTCCATCGAGGAAGAGTGAAGGTATTGATGATGCAAGTCTCTTATAGAAGGGATGAATGAGCTCACCTTAAAAGACTCAATAATTCAAAATAAAGAAGAGCATGAGGACAAACAAGAAGATGGAGATGAAGAACAATAAGAACAACCTCAAGGTATAAATGATCTTCCAAAAGAATGAAGGAATATTTATAATTATCCCAAAGAACTCATAATTGGTGATTCTATACATGAGGTAAGAACTCGTTCCTCACTTAGAGATGTTTATAATCACTTTACATTTGTATCATATATTGAACCTAAAACTATAGATGAAGCTGAAAAAGGCTATAATTGAATTAATGTAATGCAAGAAGAACTTAATCAATTTGAAAGAAATAACATATAGACTTTAGTATCAAGACCTAAAACTCATCCTATAATTGGTGCAAAATAGGTATATAAAAATAAATTGGATGAAAATCAAAATATAGTTAGAAATAAATCAAGATTAGTTGTAAATGGATATAATCAAGAAGAGAGAATTGATTTTGATGAAATCTTTGCACCGGTTGCTAGATTAGAAGCCATTAGACTTCTACTTGCTTATGCTTGCATTATGAACTTTAAGTTATTTCAAATGAATGTTAAAAGTGCTTTTGTAAATGGATATATTGCTGAAAAAGTATATATAGAATAATCTCCTGGTTTTGAAAATCAAGCCTTTTCTAACCATGTTTTTAAATTAAACAAAGCATTATATGTACTAAAAAAATACCTAGGGCTTGATATGAAAGGTTAAGTAAGTTTTTGCTTAATAATAATTTTTCAAGAGGAAATGTTGGCACTATCCTTTTCATTAAGAGAAATCATGATGATATTTTAATAATACAAATATATATTGATGATATCATATTTGGGTCTACTAATGAAACTTTATGTCAAGATTTTGCTAAGCTCATGTAGAGAGAGTTCGAGATGAGTATGATGGAAGAACTTACATTCTTTCTCAAACTCCAAATCAAACAAACAAAGAAAGTAATCTCCATCAACCAAAGCAAGTACATAAGAGAGCTACTAAAGAGATTTGGGATGGAGAGCTCAAAGGCTATTGGTACCCCCATGAGCCCATCATGTAAGCTTGACAAGAATGAAGGAGGCAAAAGTATTGATTCAAAACTTTATAGAGGCATGATTGATTCTTTATTATATCTTACTACTATTAGACTAGATATCATGTTTAGTGTTTGCTTATGTGCTCGTTTTCAATCTAATCCAAAAGGATCATATTTAAATACTGTTAAAAGAATACTTAAATATTTAAAAGAATCTTAAATCTTAGGATTATGATATTCTAAGAATTCATTAATTGACCTAATAGGATATTCAGATGTAGACTTTATAGAATGTAGATTAGACAGAAAAAGCACTAGTAAAATTTGCCAATTTTTAGGAGTTAACTTAATCTCTTGGTTTAGCAAGAAGCAACATTCAATAGCATTATCTATGGCAGAGGCCAAATATATTATAGCTAGAAGTTGTTGTGCATAAATCTTGTGGATTAAGCAACAACTTGAGAACTTTGTCATCAAACTAAGCAAAACTTCCATAAGATGTGATAATACTAGTGCCATTAATTTAACTAAAAACTTGATTTAATACTCTTGGACAAAATACATTAAAATAAGACATCATTTCATAAGAGAGCATGTTCAAAATAATGACGTAATTCTTGATTATGTTTGTATTGAAAAAAAATTGGCTGATATTTTTATAAAGCCCTTAAGTGAAGATAGATTTTATGAGATTAGGAGAGAACTAGAAATCCTTGATCCATTAGCTTAAGTATCTTTTTGATTCCAAGTTTCTTTTGTCAAAAATTTTTTGAACTAAATCTTGTGTTTATCTCTCAATTTTCTATCGTTAAAAAGCTCAAATTCACTCTTTCTATGATCATCTTTATGAATGAAATTCTATCCTTTAAATCCCAATTTTTTTTTGAATTTTTCTGGCCATGGGCTGACCCTAGGGTCGATCCAAGGGCATTCTGGTCATTTTTTTTACTTAAACCCTTCAAGCCTTTTATTTGCAATTTTTCGACCGAATAGGCCAACCCTTCTTTGCTTTCTTTCCTAGTTCACCGTTCAATCGAACCAAACCCTCTCTCTCCACTCCCTCAATGGCAAACCTCACTCGAAATCAATCTTCCCATCGAATTCTCCCCTCCAAATCACTCCTTAAGGAGCCAAATCTCTCCCAATTTTCTATTCATTTAGGCAGATTCAAGGTTCCAAGTGAACCCTAGTTTCAAAACCCCTTTCTCCAAATCGACAGCTTATCTCCCTCGAATCTTTCTTCTCCCTTTCAAAATCTCTTCCTTTCTACTTCTCTTTGGGAATCTTGAGTCGATTGCAAGCCTCTCTTGTTTGGAATGGCGCCCAAGATGAAGATCCCATGGAGAAGGAAGTAGGTTCACGGCTTGAAGGGAGAAGAATGCAGAAAAAGGTTGGCAGTCGAGCCCTCTCCAGCTCCAACTCCTGCTCCCGATCCTGTTCCAGTTTCCTCTCCATCCCCTCTCACTCTAAGCAAGGTACCCCTCTCTATGTGCAAATTTGAATCCAAGAAAACTATAGACTTTAGATTCTTTGATAAAGAAGGATTCTCTATTGGATCAAAAATTAAAAGTCAGGGATGAAAATTTTACTGTCGGCTAAAAAAGGATACATATGTTGATTTGGTAAGAAAATTTTATCTAAACATAAGTTATTCCAATGGAATAGTAAGATCATTTGTTAAGGGTATTGAGATTGTACTTGATCCAATCCACTTAGCGAAGATTTTACATTTACCTTGTGAGGGATACAAAGAAATGAAACTTGCTCATAAGGAAGAGGGACTGAGAGTTATTTTGGGAAGGAAATATGGAGGAAGTTTAAACAAATTGGAAGCTAAAATTCTTTCTATGGAGATGAGATTGTTACACCACATGGTCACCAGGTTATTTGTCCCTAGGAGTGGTAGACACAATCTCTTATCTGGTAGGGACATCTGCACTATGTACCATGTGATCATGGAGACCCTCCCAAACCTTTCTATACTTATGATTGAGGCCATGAGAGAGATCTTGAATAGATCTAAGGCACACTTGCCTTATGGTATGACCCTTACCTTAGCTTTTAGGATGTTTGGAGTCTATTTTGAGGGGGAGGCTATTGCTAGATTGTCACACACTAACACTTCAACCTTCACACTCTACATCGTATGAATTTTTCAAAAAGTGATGGTGGTTGGTCGAAGGATGCAAAGGAGGAGGAGGATAGATCAGAGGAGGAAGGACCTTCTTCACCACCTCATGAGTAGAGAGCTTCACCGGACATTCAGTTTGTAATAGATCACGAGAAAGATCCTTCTGAGTCCGTGAGGAGTGATTCTACTATACTGCAGTCAGGGAGCAGAGTAGATCCCTCAGTGGTTAGACTTGTAGATGATCAAATCTAGTTGATTTCCCAGTAGGTTGCCACTCTCTTGTCCTAGTAGTTTGCCACCTCAGGATTTGCTCAGAAAGCAACATCTCAAGCTAATCCCCTATCAAACCAATCGATGGCTCCACATATCTCTACAGTATTTTAGATGCTTACTACTATGTCTGCTCGTTTTGAAGAGCTAGAGGGTTTAGTATTGAGATTGATTGGGAGAGTGTTGGATCTTCAGAGGCAAGTGATGGGGTTGGGGATCCCTTAATCAAGCGAGTTTGTTCCCCCGATCTCTGCTTTGTCGACGGAGGGTGACAATCTTCGTCGTGCATTGGAGGCCAAAATTTAGTCTTTGAGGGAAGAGATCAGAGGATCTAGTGAGGATGTCTCTACTGCTATTGGCACTCTCATGTAGACATTATTGAGAGCAGTTGGATAGCTTAACTCCATCAGACTCATTCTCCTATCCCAAACTTCATCTTCATTTCCTACCAAACCCTCTTGTCTAGCTGCTCGTGCCCGTACTTCTACCCATGGCTGAGGTAGACGTGGTCGAGGACGTGCCTATGGTTTTGATCTTGATACTCCTCATCATATCTCTGACTCTTTTGATTCTATCGCATCTAGCCGTGATATCTATTAAATCTAGTATAACCAAACTTATGTATTTAGGATCTAGCTTATTGCCTTTGTACTTTTTGGCTGAATGACACATGGATGGTTGTATTTTTTGTTATCCATGACTTTTGTATTGCCTATGTAGTTTGACTTGACACTTATGTATTGCGACTACTATGACTCTTATGTATTGTGACACTTATGTATTTGTTGACTTTTTAGTCATATTTTGGATATATATACATGATCTTAGCTCTTATAAATGTTGTTTGGATCTTTTCTTATGAATGATATAAATTAAAGTGTTATGATTTCTATTACAGTGCACTATGAGAAATGTCTTGTATGTGAGCAAATTGAAATATCTTATATAATTGCTGGATGCCTTCCCTTTATAAACTCTTATTTCAGTAGCAAAACATAAGGAATAAAGTGAGGGGGAGCCTTTCTCACTTTCTTTAAAAACTCCTTAAGATTATAATTGATGATGCCAAAAAGGGGGAGTAGAGAAATGGTATCAAATGTAAATTGGTCAGTGCAATAAGCAAAATTAAATTGTCAAAGAAAATTGTAATAAGCAAGTAAAATTGTAAAAGCAAACAATCTTATAAGTAATCTTTAAACTACTCATGATGCATTTTATTCAAATGATTGGCTATAATGTTCAAGTGATGTATCTTTTGTAAATTTGAAAATTCTTATTCAATGCTTTCTTAATCAATGCTTTATATATATTATATTTTGCTTTTCCTCAAGTATTTTATCATCATCAAAAAGAAAAAGATTATTGCTCCAAGGATCGACTTTGATGATTACGAAATATTTGAAGGAATTACTATGATTTTCGCTAGAAAAAAGTTTATTGTATTTGAGGAGCAAAATCATAATTTCATAAAGTTCTTATTTGAAAGCCTTAAGAGTAAGTATAGAAGATTTCTGATCTTTTGAAGGTAGTCCTATAATTTTTGAATGCATATTTTGAAAGAAAATCAGTTTTGAAGAAAAGGATCGACCCCTAGGTCAATCCATACAAAAAGAGCTGATTGGCACACTGTCATTTGATCGGCACGCCTAAAGGGGATGACCCTAAGGTGACCCCTGTGCCAGGGGTCGACATCTTCTATTCTGTAGGTTAAAAAGATAGAATAGTGGGTTTTCTATTATGCGTAATAGAGGTCGACCCCAGGGTCGATCCCTGTGCAGCGGATGATCCTAGGGTCAACTCCTATGATAGAAAAAATCCATAATGGCTAGTTTTCAGCCCATTTTGGCTACATTTAATACACATGTAAAGCTCTTGAATAGCTACAAATCTATCTAGAATTCTCTTCAGCGCCTATTGAAGATATAAAAGGCTCTAAAAGGAGGAAAAATACAAGGAATATCAAGCATTCATTTCAGTCCTAACAAAAATCCCTCTTCAAGCAAAAGAAGCTTTCATTTTAAGTTTACCTATCCCTCAAAAGCTCATTCAAGTCTTCAACAACCTTGAGAAAAATCAGTAAGCTTCTTCCTTTATTGTGTAAAGTGTTCTTAAAGTTTTATTTGCTCATTAAGGAAGCTAAATTTGTATTTCTTAATCATTAACTCTCATACTCTATTTTTATCTTATTTTTAAGTTTTGGAAGGATTCCAAAACTTGAAAATATTGATCTGAACCTTAAATCGGATTATATTGGATTGGCTTGTATCCAAAAAATAAGTATTCTAGCTTGGGATAGCTAGGGTCAGAGGTACCGATGTTGTGCTCTTGTTGAATATATTTTAGTAGATTTAAATTTTCAAGTAGAAGCTTGGAAAGTAGATGTAGGTGCAAGGTTGGTACCGAACTACTATAAATCCTGATTATTTATGGTGCACTTACTTATTTTCTATCTTCATTTCTTTATTTTCTTGCATACTTGCATCTCATTTCTGTACTTTGCTTTATTCACTCACTACATATATCTTGCTAATCATTACATAACCTTTATAGTTCTAAGTTAGCTTTAAAATTTCAAAAATCTAATTCACCTCTCCACACACCTCTTGGGTTGCATATCTGGGCAACAAAGTTTTAATTGAGATTGAAACTTAGGAAAAGACCTATCCAAGCCTTAAATTGAAGTAGAATTGTTGTGTAAACCTAGGATTGGTTTAATGGTGTGGTTTTGATTGATTTTTTTTAAGAAAAATAACTAGATTTTGATTATGAGTCTAAAAAATAATCAAGCTATAATCTAAGAAAAGATTATAGTGGAATTCCTATGGCTTGGGGAGTGGATATAGATGCTGAGTTTGGTATCGAACCACTATAAAAACTTGATCTTTTTATGTACCTTATTGTTTTTTGTCATTGCTCTTTACTTCATTACATTATTGTTTATTGCTTGGGTTTCACTTATGTTGCTTCATTGTTGCACTTAAACTAAATATTAAACACAACAAGTTAGATCTTTTGAAAAATTCAATTTATCCCCATTTCTGGATTGTCTATATATCTAGAAAATAAGTAATATTAGGGCTTGGTACTCAATCTCTTTTGATCTAATAATCAAGAGTCAAGAATTAAATGATAGCTCAAATTGGTGTGTAACATCTTGAAGAATAATCGATAAACAGACCTTTTTGTTTAATGGCACAAACTACACATATTGTAAGGTACATATGTATATTTTCATTCAAGTACTTGATTATAATCTTTAAAGTGTATAATCAATGGCCCACATACACCCATAATCATGATAGATGGCATTATCCCTCTCAAACCAGAAAAGGATTAGGATAACCTAGATAAGAAAATAGCTTAATTAAATTCAAAAGCTATGAATATTCTTTCTTTCTCTCTCGATCCTAATGAATTCAATAGAATTTTTATTTATATTTCTATTAAGAAAATATAGGATAGATTAGAGGTTACCTATAAGTATATCAATCAAGTAAAAGAATTTAAAATCAATATGTTTGCTCATAAATATGAATTATTTAAGATGGAATAAAATGAATCAATTATTAAAATATTTACTAGATTTATAGTTATTATTAATGGTCATAAATGTTTAGAAAAAAAATTTATACCGACAATGAACTTGTTCGAAAAATCTTTAGATTACTTTTTTAGAGCTTGAGAGGCCAAAGTAATAGCTATTCAAGAAGCCTATGATCTCAATGCTCTACCCTTGGAAGAATTTTTTGATTCTCTCATGACTCATGAGTTAACCATAAAGCAAAACAATAAAAAGGAATCAAGAGAAAAAAAGACTATTGCACTTAAGTTCACCACAAAAGATGAGAAAGATAGTGAAGAGTCGAAAGGAGAAGAGGATGAAGATATTATTAGATGTATGCCCTAGCAAGATTAGCCAATACCTGTAAAACTTTCTATGGACATAATTGTCAGGAATGCACACTCTTCGCACATGGATTGACGTGGCCACCAGTGATTAGCCAAGCAACAAGAAAGTACTTCTTGAAGATTTAATGCAGAAGCACGATCAAACAATACAAAAATTAGAGAAGAAGAGATTTTCGGATGAAAAGAGCTTTTATTCAGTATGTTTCAGCACTCTTACAGTCTTAACCTATTTTCAGTATATATACTTTACAAAGGATCAAGTCCAAGCTCATAGAAAAATTTTTCAAACCCAAACAACCCACGTACACAAAATAATAACCCATGAAAATTGAGCCGATCCAGTTTCAGATTGAGCTAGCTAACCTACGACTGGGTCAGCTCAGTCCTAGATTGAGCCGATCCAATTATGTACCATGCTAATAGTCCAAAAATGCTGCTTTCTATCTAAATTTTTCTTTAAGACCTAGCCAATCCAGTCTTGGATAGAGCCGGCCTAGTTCCCAACTTAGCTGGCTCAGTCTCAGGGTGAGCCGGCCTAGTTTCTGAACTTTGCTAGGAGAGCTGATTTTTCTTCTGGCTCGCTCCCATCTTTCCATGATCTATCTTCTCATATTTTCAAGACTTGGAAGTGCTACTTCTGAGCTCACATTCTCTATCTAGGTGCTTCCAAGTTCTTGTGAACTCATCTCTTCTCAACAGACCCATCCGTGCCATACATCTTTGAAAGCTGTCACTGGGAAGTACCTTCATGAGTGCATCTAACTGATTCTTCTTGGTATGGACCTTTATCAGTTCTACTTCATCTTCTTCCACTAACTCTCTGATCCTGTGGTACCTCACATCTATATGCTTTGTGCGTGCATGATAAACTGAATTCTGTGCCAACAGTAGAGCACTCTGACTATCACTGAATAGTGTAACCTTGCTCTACTCTACCCCTAACTCATCAATCAGCCTCCTAAGCCAAAGGGCTTCCTTTGCAACCTCCGTTATCTCAATGTACTCGACCTCTATGGTAGACAAGGCTATGATTGGCTAAAGGATTGATCTCCAAGACATTGGTCCATCATATACACAGAAGAGGTATCTAGTAGTAGACCTCTTTATATCAAGATCATCAGCATAATTTGCATCAACAAATCCTTCTAAAGGACCTGAACCTTCACATATCTTCATAGATTGTTCTCCAAATCCTCCTAATTGCCCACCAATCATCAAACCATAATCCCTTGTTCCATGCAGATATCTCAATATCCATTTCAATGCTTTTCAGTGTTCCTTCCCAGGGTTAGCTATGTATTTACTAACCATACTCACTGCATGTGCTATATCTGATCTACAGCACACCATAGTATACATCACACTGCCTACAGCATTTGCATAAGAGACTCATTTCATATACTCTCTCTCCTCTTCTAATTGAGGGCTCTATAACTTGAAGAGAGATATATGGCTCGGCAATGGCATCTCTGTAGGTTTGATCTTCTCCATCCTAAATCTCTCCAGAACCTTCTGGACATACTTTTCTTATGACAAATGGAGCATTCCTTTGCACCTATCTCTACAAATCTTCATTCCAAGGATTTTCTAAGCTGGACCCAAATTCTTCATCTCAAACTCAAATGATAATGCCCTTTTCAATCTTTTCAAAACATCCATGCTTCTACTGGCTATGAGCATATTATCTACATACAATAATAGGTATAGGGCATCCTTCTCATCTACATTCTTGACATAGACACAACAATCATGTTCATATCTACTAAAACCCAGGCTCAAGACAAAGCTATCAAACCTTCGATACCACTGACGAGGGGATTGTTTCAAGCCATACAAAGACTTTCTGAGTAAACACACCTTTTCTTCCTATCCCATCTCTATGAAACCATCTGGCTGCTTCATATAGATTCTTTCCTTCAAAGTCTCATGAAGGAAGGCCATCTTCACGTCCATCTGTTTCAATTCCATGTTATGTTATGCCACCAATGACAGCAACACTAGAATAGATGTATGATGCACCATAGGAGAGAAAATTTTTATGTAGTTAATTCCTTTCCTTTGTGAGTATCCCTTTACTACTAGCCTTGCTTTAAATCTGACTCCATCTTATTCTGAAGGTGCTTCTTTCTTTGTGAACATCTACTTTGAGCTAATAGATCGAGCACCCTCTAGAAGATCCACCAGCTGTCATGTCTGATTCTTCTCAAGTAATTCCATCTCCTTCATCATAGTCTGCATCCATGAATCATGATCCTCACTCTCCATAGCTTCTATATAATTCTTTAGATCTCCATTAGCAGTGATGAGTGCATAGGAGATAACTTCATCAATGTCATATCTGACCGATCTCCTAATAGTATGTTGGGGCTTGTGCAAAGCCGCTCCCACTAGCACATCTCTGCCTGATGTCTGTGACTACTTCTACACATCTGTCTGAACTGTCAACCTCCATACTAATTTTCAATCTGAGACAATACTTTTCTGCCCAGCTTCACCTCAACACGAACACTCCTATAAGTGGATGTAACTTGCATGCCATCATTCTCTAACTAGCCACCACTGATCACCTTTATTTCTTCAATTTCATCTATCCCAAACCTCCTCAAGATGCTCTTCTCATCAAAAATAATATCCCTGCTAATCACTGTGTTCTGTGCCTAAGAGTCCTACAGTAGGTACCCCTTGACTCCTTGTGGATATCCTATGAATGTCATCTTTTGAGATTTTGGGTCCAATTTGCTCCTCTCGGTTGCCTCCACATGTACATAAGCTGTGCAACCAAAAACTTTCAGGTGGCCAAGCTCCACCTTCTTTTCACTCCAGACCTCCTCTGGAATGCCTCCATTCAACTTATAATGAGGGGATCTATTCACAAGAAAATAATAAAAAGTTAGAGCATCACCCCAAAAGAACTTTGGGAGTGATGTCTATAGCCTCAAACTTCGTGCCTTCTCAGTCAGTATCTGGTTCATCCTTTTCATAACACCATTCTGCTGGGGAGTCATCTTCACTTTGTAATGGTGTTTGATGCCATTTTTCTTACAGTACCTCCTAAACTCTAGGCTAGTATACTCCCCTCCATTGTCCGACCTCAGACACTTTACCTGTCTTCCTGACTCCTTCTCTACTTCAGCTCTCTAGGCTCTGAACCAGGCAAACACTTCTGATTTTTCTCTGATCAGATAAATCCACACCTTCCTTGAAAACTCATCAATGAAAGTGATAAAGTATTTTGCCCCACCTCTAACTGATATAGGAGCTAGTCCCCACACATCCATGTGCACTAAATTCAGCACTCCCCCACTGTGCTTGGTACTTTTGGTAAACTTTATCCTATGCTGTTTGTCAAAGATGCATGGTACACAAAGATCTATGCCCTCCTTCTTTAGGGCTGGGATCATACCTCTTCTACTTAGTTCAGTGAGCCCACAGTCACTCATATGATGCATCCAATAGTGCCACACCTGATATAGAATCTGCTCCTTCTATGCCGCTGCTAGCACCTCTGCATTATCATTTATCACTGAGCCTTCTATTCTGTAAATATTGTTACTCAGTCTTCTACCTCTCATCACCATCAAAGCTTTCTTAAAAATTTTCAGACATTCACTCCTAGCCTGGCTACTAAAAGCATAATCCTGCACCTCCAAGTAGCCTAAAAAAATTAAATTTTTTTCAACTCCGATACATGCCTGATATTTGATAATGTACGAATGATCCCATCGTACATCCTGATCCTGATAGAGCCAATTCTAGCTATTTTGCATGGATAATCATCTCCAAGACTGACACTTTCACCATTGACCTTCTGATAGGTAGCAAACCACTCTCGATGAGAAGTATAGTGGTGTGAGCATGCTGAATCCAATATCCACATAGTATCATACTTTATGGATCCATCTAATACAACTAACAGGTCTTCTCCACTGCTCATAGATGCTGTATCATCTTCCTTCCTGGTCTTTTCTTTTTCTGATCTCGAAAGGAGATAATCTCTCCTTAGGTGTCCAGGCTAATGACATTTGTAATATTTCAATATCATCTTCCTCTGATCGCGAGACTTTGACCTATCCTTTGATTTTCCTCTTATCTTCTCCTTTGATCTTTTTCGTCTTTCATTCACAGCCAAAATCTCAGACTTAGGGTCTTTCTTGTAGATCCTTTTTCTTTGCTCATTTAATCTGAGCACACCAACAACCTCTTCATTGTTTAGGGTCTTCTTTCCATAAACTAAAGTTGTTATGAGACCATCATACGAACCTGAAAGAGAACATAATAGCAGCAATGTCCGATCCTCCTCATCGATCTTCACATCCAAACTCATCACCTCAGAACACACCTGATTGAACCTTTGGATATATGCAATAAGATCTCCACCATTGGGCATCCTCAGACTATATAGCTATTTCTTCAATCATAGCTTATTCATCATGTTCTTCCCCATGTATGTGTTCTTTAGTCTCTCCCAAAGCCCCTTTGCTATAGTTTCTATGCAAACCTCGGGCAAAACCTGATCGACCAAGCACATCCAAATTGTGCTAAAAGTAATATCCTCCAACTCTTCCCAATCCTCAGCACTAATTTTTTCTGACCTTTCTTTTGTCAAGACCTTGTAGATCCTCTGCTGAACCAACAAGTCCTTTATTCTTTGCTGCCATAGAGTAAAATTTTCCTTGCCATCGAACTTCTCAAAATCCATCTTGAATCCACTTGATCTCATGACATCAAACAAGTCAAGAATAGATCCCTAACATCCTTCATGATCTCACACACTAACAAAACTATCCTTCAAAAAAGATCTAACTAGCTCTAGATCCTCTTTTCAAACTTCTATATCACCGTTCCTCCGTGTAAACAATCTTCATCTTAATCTAGAGACAATCATGAAGCAAACTAAAAGTTTTAGGATAAAATTCGATGCAACAGATCCTGAATGTAGTAAATTCTAGGTGTCTTCCTTCCTTCCATGCAACACCGCTCTGATACCAAATGTCAGGAATGTACGCTCTTCCCATACGGATCAGCATGGCTGCCAATGATTAGTCAAGCAATAAAAAAGTACTTCTCAGAGATTTAATGTGGAAGTATGATCAAATAATTCAAGAAATAAAGAAGAAGAGAAGAAGAGATTTTCGAGAGAAAAGAGCTTTTATTCAGTATGTTTCAGCACTCTTACAATCTTGACCTATTTTTAGTATATATACTTTTCAAAGAATCATGTCCAAGCTCATAAAAAAACTTTTTTAAATCCAAACAATCCATGTACATAAAATAATAATCCATGAAAACTGAGCCAACCCAGTTTCAAACTGAGCTGGCTAACCTACGACTGGGTTGGCTCAGTCCCAGACTGAGCCGATCCAGTTGTATACCATGCCAACAACCCAAAAAATGCTACTTTCTATCTAGATTTTTCTTTGAGACCTAGCTGACGCAGTCCTGGACTGAGTTGGCCCAATTTTCAATTTAGCTGGCTCAGTCTCAGGATGAGCTGGCCTAGTTTCTGAACTTTGCTAGGAGAGTTGATTTCTCTTCCAACTCGCTTCCATCTTTTCATGACCTATCTTCTCATATTTTCAAGACTTGAGAGTGCCACTTCTGAGCTCACAATAATTTATAAAGTTTAGCTTATAAATTAAATTTAGATTATTCTTTCAATCACATCTATATTATTTGTATTTATGATTCATCTATTAGGATAATGAAAATAATAACACATATTCTCAAGAGTTAAGAATTTAAAATATGTGTTATCATAGTTAACTCATAAATTACTTTCAATTATAGGATCATCATAATGATGATGATCGATTCGAAAGATTGGTGTACAATCATTTTCTTAGGATAAATGAGTCTTGAATCTACGTTGTGGACATACTAGAGCGAAAGTACAAGTATTGGTTGAGAACAAAGATATAGAGCATGACCAACTTCGAGCAGTTATAAAAAAGTCTACCTTCTCGTCAATGACTTGCTTGTTGCTGTAGTAGTATATTTGATTTTTTGATCTGAGGTGTATTGATAGTTCATCTTGAGAGTGTTATAGTTTGACGATATCATAACTCGATCTCCTAGCCATTTAGAACCTTGATGTGTATGTTGGCTATAGCATGTTCAATGTAGGAATTAGATCACACTAAGATGGGATCTATCAACCTCGATAGAGGAGGAGTAGTCTTATGGTGATCATGAGATTGAGTCCTAAAGCTCATGGCCATGGTAGTATAAAATAATAGAAAGGAGTTTCTATTAGGGTTTCACATCGAACTCGACTCGATTGATTCAATTATATAATAGGTATGAGTTTTGACAAGTCAACCTTAACCTCAATCCTATTAGGATTCATGATAGAAGAGCTGAATCACATGATAATTACATTGAAAGATTCTTATTCAGTTCTGATAAATTGCCACTACATACTATTAGGTGTCACTGGTGGATTGTGAGATCAATTAAAATTATCTTGATGATCGATAATTCTAATTGGATGAATCGAAAAGAGTTTTGATCTATTGATAGGAGTTTTGATAATATTAATGATGGAGATCATGACATATCCTATTACCATACAGAATTAAACCTATGGGATGACACAAACAAGGGTTTGGCTCTAGACATTCTCAAGTCTAATTGATTTGGATTTGATCTAATTAGGTTCAAGAAAATCATGCTAGCACACAATTGAACCTAATTTTCTCCTACTTTGGATTTTCTATTGGTTTAGACTAAGTCAAATTAGATTTGGCTTGTTTAGAAATTCTAAATAGGGCTTGTCCTAATTAGATTAGGACCTTCTCCTAATATCCTAAGAGGATAAGGATGAGGGGGTGGCAACACGGGTGCCAAGTGTTGGTGCCCCCACTTTTGATCCGGTCTTCATGTGCAAGGGGAGAGGGGCGCACACCCCCTAGAATTTTTCTAGGAGAGTGCATGCCCTCAGATATCTAGAGAGAGAGGGTGCATGCCCCTTCCTAGCATGTGCCCCTTGAGGATAAGACAAGGAGATTGTTTTATTTAAAATTTTAGTTTGAATGGATCAAAATATTTGAATAGATTCAAACTAGGAGAAGGTTTTATCTCTGGCACCAATTACTCTTATTAGATAAGAGTGGGGCATGCCTGATGAATTTTGTTCGATAAAACTCATGTAAAAATTATGATGGGGTGCCATATATTATCGGAGAGTCCTTCTATTTTAAGTAATTTGACCCGGTCAAATACTTAAAGCCCTAGGATTCTAGGTCTCCTACTTCTATAAATAGGAGCTAAGCTAAAGGGTTTAGCTATTCCAGTTGCCAAGTGTGAAGCCCTGCTCCTCCCTCTCCATGCCTCCTTCCTTCTTCAAGATCCTCTCTGTCCCTCTCTCTCCCACGCCCAAGTGTTGGGTTGATCAAGCTTCCAAGGTTGAAATGCTATCCACGCAAAAAGAAGAAAGAGATTCGATCATTTATCAATCAAGCTACTGCTAAAGATCTGATCAAGGGAAGAAGTTAGAGATTCAAATCTAATTTCCTAAAGTCAGATCGAGTAAAGAGAAGATATCTAGTGGATACCGATAGAGGTTGGGCATGTGCACAGGTTGAAAGCAAACCTCAACATCAGATTTAGATCATTGGAGCGGGAAGATCATCTACCTATGCAAGGTGGTATAATCACTACTCATTGAATGCCTTTGTTTCTAAATTTAGCAATCAGATTTATGAATCTTAGGCTATATCGAATATGGAAAAAATTTTAAATTTCACTACAACTGATCAAATCCGATCCAACCAACCAAAAGTTCCTTCAACTGGTATTAGAGCTAGATTTTTGGTTCATAGATCTAGATTGCATAGATCTAAATTAGATTTTTGATGAAATCAAAAATGCTATGAACTTTACAATGCATGAGATGTATTTTTAGATACATGAGATGTATGCAAAGTATGATTAGGTTAGATCTAAATTCATATATATGGCATATACATGTTATAGATCTAGATCTATATCTTAGTAGCAAAGTACTCTGAAGATTTTAAAATATATAAAATATTTCATCTTTTTGAGCTAAAAATAAAATCTAAGTAAAATGAGAGAAATCATCTATAATTACAAGTCTATATCTTTTCTCTCCCAGGCCTATAGTCCTAGTAGATCCAAATAAGTTCACGTAAATTAATTTTGAAAATCTAAAAGTTAAAATACTATTTCTTGATTTGAAAGAACTTCTAGTTTATCTTCTAAGTTGACATGCATTATAAATTTTATTCTTTTCAAAATTCATCTTAGGTAAGCCTTTTACAAGATATCTTTTGATAAGTTTTGAAATCAAATCTATGCAAGCATGACCTAATATATGATGTTATGACTAATTAGTCTCATTAACTTTAGTATCCATTGCAAGTAGATATTGATCATTCTTCATGAAAAGATCATCTAGTACAATTCTATTGTCATTGAGACTACAAACAGTGCACATCAAAGACTCAAAAGTAACTTTAAAATCTTATCACGAAGTTGACTAATACTCAAAAAATTATATTTCAAATTATTTACTAAAAATATATTTTATTATATATATAATATTAGGAGAAATGATGCAAATGTTACTAATTCTAATGATGTGTCTTTTGTCATTATCGCTAAAGGTTACTTTCTCTTTCCTTAGCTTCAAGTGTGATAGATTATATCTTATCACCCATTATATGCCTTGAGCAGCCACTATCAAGATATCATCTCCTTTTTCTTTCTTTAGTTGCAAGTCATACCTAAAAGAAAAAAACTAAGTTATAATTTTAAATATCTAAGCTTTCTTGGATCCTTTAGGGTTAGTCATAACTGGTCCTTTTGGAATCCAATTCCTCTTAACTTTATCGTTATTTAATTTTCTAAGATCATATAAGTATGCTTTATGTCCAAGGTGTGGATGATGAAAATTTAACAAAAAAAATTCTCAGAAGCTTTTTTTCTTGTAGGGATTAAAATCAAGTCCAGCTTTATTAAAGATAGCTACTTGATTGCTTAAAATCATTTATAAATGTTTTAGAGCTATAAGTAAATTTATCAGCAATAGATTTTAGTTTTTCAACTTCTTTCTTCAAATATTGATTTTCTTTAATGATTATTTTTCTTTCAAACAAACTCTTTTACTTTAATCAAAAATATAATTTGATCTTTTGAGTTTCTTATTTTTTAAACCAAGTTTTTTAAATTAATCTAAAAGATCATATAAAAATTCTTGTAATTCTTGAAAAGTAAAATCAAACTTAGTTTCAAATGTTACCTCCTCCTCTTATACCATAAGATATAGATTTGCTACTTGTGTTTCTTTATCAAAACTTGATTTTTCACTATTGCTATAAGTGGCCATCATAGCCTTTTTCTTTATTTTCTTTGCAATCTTCTTGAGGAGAGGGTAGTTAATTTTGAAGTACCCTAGTTTCTTACATTCATAGCACATGAACTATTCATTTGTTTTCTCCGCCTCCTTGCTTAGTTCACCCTTACAAAAAAAGTACTTTTTTTTCTGAAATTCTGCTTCTTTTTCCTCATGAACTTTTTGAATCTTTGGATGATGTATTTTTCTCATTCCACCACCATAAGGCATGTAGTGGCTATCTTTGATGGCATAGGAGATTTCTCACTATGAAAGATAAGAATGAAATACTTATTGGTCAAAGAAGGTATAGCAAAATCCCTTAAAGGTATGGATGCAATCCCAAGAGATAATGAAGCTGTCAAAAAAGGAGATTAATGAGAGAGCTCTAAAGAACCTGTTTTCATATTTGAGTGATAAAGTCCTACACAATATTGTGGATCTAGAGACAGCTAAAGGTGTATAGAAAAAAATGGATATTATATATATGGCAAAATCCCTGACTAATCGACTATATTTGAGGAAAAAATTACACACATTTGATATGGCAAAAGGGACTTCACTCAAAGATCACTTAGATGAGTGTAATAAGCTCCTACTTGATTTAGCAAATATTGGCATCAATCTAGATGAAGAAGACAAGGCTTTGATCCTAATCTACTCTTTGCCTAAGTTCTTTGAGCATATTACCACTATCATGCTCTATGGAAGAGAGACAACAAGTCTTATAAAGGTAGAAGCTACTTTGTTATTCAATGAGCTTACATTGAAAGTATAGCTATAGCATCAGGCTTAGATACTAGCTTAAAGACTTACAGTTTGAGGCAGAGATGAACAAAAGAATGGAGGACAAGGACGAAGCAAGTCTAAAAATAGATCAAAATCTAAATCTAAAAGATCAAGTATTTATCACTATTGCAAAAACCTAGACCACCAAAAATCAGAATGTAGACTTCTATAGTCTAAGAAAGAGAAGGAACAGAAAGATAAAGGAATAGTCTCAGATATGGCATCAGTTGTAGTTTCATCAGGGGGTCACAATAGTGTAGTAGATGATGCACTATTTACAGTTGTTTATAGAGTTAGTCATGCTGATACTTGGATCATGAATTCTAGAGCATCCTTCCATATGACATCCTATAAGGAATGGTTTTCTTCTTTTAGATCTTGTGAAGGGGGTACTATTCTTCTTGGTGATGATGGTACCTACAATATAGATGGCATTGGTATAGTTCAAATCAAATCTACTACAAATATTATGGTGATATTGGATGATGTCAGATATGTTCCTCAACTGAAAAGAAATCTTCTCTCAGAACATGCCTTTGATAGAGCAGGTTTTGAGGGTATATGGGATAGAGGATCAATAACTATCAATAAAAAAGTATTGACTTTATTGAGAGGTAAAATGAGTGGCACCCTTTACTATATAGTATGTGAAAGAAAAATCCTAATTTCTCAGACCAGGTTCGTCCAGATCTGATCGGATCAAAAGATATATTCCAAAATTTTTTTTCTTTGATCCAAATCAGATCTGGGATGTTTCAGATCTAATCTTTATTATTTTAATAATTAAAATAAATTTAGATAAATTAAATCAAATTTAATTTACCTTGATGTAGGATAATCCTATTACCCGTTGATGATCCTGTAAGCAGCAGAAGGTTCTGGATCTAGCCATGCAAGTGCCTGACCTCTACCGATATCCACCGAACTAGATCTAGAGATCCTCTTCTTCTCTATCACATCTCCAAAAATTAGATCTGAATCTGATTTGGAGGATCTTCAAAATACCTTTTGAAGATCAGCAGTTATCCTTTGCAGCAGCGTAGCCTTCCAGCTTTCTATCGCCTTTCTCTCATCTAGATTACACCAACTTGGATCCCAAACTCCTTTGGGCATAGAGAGTAGAGGGAGAAGATGGACTTGGCATGGAGGAGGAGAGGAGAGGTAGCCTTGGGGCATGAGAATTTTTCAATGCTTTTTGAGTTGGGCGCAGGATCTTATTTATAGACTATGCATGATCCAACTCCTCTTCTTCCCAATCAATCACAACCCTTTGTGAAATCAGATCTAAATTTGATTGGTGGTAATAGAGTCCCTTGGATTCCTCCTTAGATGGCACCTAAGACCAATCAAACTTGGTTCTTAGGAGAAGTCTAATCGAAATCCAAAAAAGAGATGGAGTCCCTGTCCAACAGGGACTAGGCACCTCCAGCTTGGGCACACGCCAAGGGTGGCGTGTGCCCTCCTCCTTGCCAGGTTCTGGCAGGAGGACAAGCCCCCACTAGCTCTCCAATAGGTGCATGACACATGGACAGAAGTCAAAGTATCAATTGTCAACATTTGACCAGTCAAAGGTCAACTTTTGATCAAAGTCAAAGGACGAAAAATGGCAGGTGACCAAAAATGGCAAGTATTGTCTTACAAAATAAGACAACCCTTTTCTAACCTGGATAGGCTCCAATCAGACCAAGTAAAGGCCTCTGATCGAGCACAAACTCTTTTGGCTCAGTCAGGACAACTATTTATGATGGTAAAAGAAGAACGTTAGGTTCAATCGAGTGCAAGCATGATTTCCTTGAACCTAATTGAATCTCATTCAGATCAATTGAACTAGATTAGTTCAATTGATGATCAACAGATTCAAACTCTTATTTATGTGACCCAGTTAGGTTCAGTTCTGTATAATAATGGGATATGTCAAGATCTCTATCATCGACATCATCGAAACTCCTTTCGATGGATCAGAACTCTTCTGATTCGAACAGCTAGAATGATCGATCATCTAAATCATTCTAATTGCTCCCAAAATCCACCAGTGACACCTAGCAGTATATGGTGGCAACCCATCAGAGCTGAATGCAAACCTCTTGATGCAGCTACCTATGTGATTAAGTTCTTCTATCTTGAGCTCCGATCAAATTAGGGTTAAGGTGAACTCGTCAAACCCTAGTCTCTGTCATATGATGTAATCATTCGATTCAAGTCTGATGTGAAAACCTAAATAGAAACTCTTTCTATTATTTCACTCTGCCATGGCCATGGGCTTCTGAACTTGATTCTCATGATCATCATAGGGCTGCTCCTCTACCACCGAGGTAGATAGATTCCATCTTGATGCAATCCAGTTCCTACAATGAACATGCTATAGCCAACATACACCTTAGGATTCCGTATGGCTAGGAGATCGAGTTATGGTGTAGTCAAACTATAACACCCTCAAGGTGAACTGCCGATGCACCTCAGATCAAAGAATCAGACACACCACTGCAACATCGAGTCAGTTATTGACGAGAAGGTAGACTTCCTAATGACTGTTCGAGGTGGTCACGCTCAGTGCCCTCATTCTCTAATGACTATCTATACTCTCGCTCTGGTGTCTCCACACCATAGACTCAAGACTCATCTACTAAAGAGAAGCGATTGTACACCAACCTTCCAGATCAATCACCATCCTCGTGATGATCTATGGTCGGAAGCATTTTATGAGTTAATAATGATTATTCATGTCTTAAATTTTCAACTCTTGAAAATATGAATTATCATTACCATTAACTCAAAGGATGTATCATAGACACTAAATACACATATGTGATATAAAATAACCCATTTTATTGATTTTAGTCAAAATTATAATTTTGCCTCTAGAAGTGTATTACTAGTGTCAGCCAATTTTGGCTTCTAGGGCACATATATCTAACAATCTCCCACTTATTCTAAAGTCATTTGGCTACAAGTCTAAGTTTCATCTTCTCAAGGTGGGCTTCGATTTTCTGCTAGCCCAACGGCTTTGTAAGTGGGTTTGCGACATTATCTGTAGAGTCAACTCTCTTGATCTCGACGAAATCCTTCTCGAGGTAATCGCGGATGAGGTGGTATCGCCACTCAATGTGCTTGGATTTTTGGTGTGACCTCAACTCCTTAGCAAGGGCTATGGCACCATTATTGTTGCAGTATAGAGGAATGGCATCTGATGGCATTACTCCAATTTTTATAGCAAACTTCTTGTACCAGAATGCTTCCTTCGCGGCCTCTGATGCAGCGATATATTCTACTTCCATGATGGAATCTGCTATCATAGTTTGCTTAGAACTCTTTCAGCTGACAGCACCACCATTACACATAAACAGACTTCCAGATGTCGACTATCGATCATCTACATCGGACATGAAATCTGAGTCTGGGTATCCCTGAACTTGGAGTTCTCCGTTACCAAAGACCAACATCATGTCCTTAGTTCTTCTCAAGTACTTAAGGATACATTTCACAGAAGTCCAGTGTTCTTCACCTGGATTTGACTGATATCTGCTTGTGACACTCACAGCATGGGCTACATCAGGTTGTGTACATAGCATGGCATACATGAGGCTCCCTATTGCAGAAGCATAAGGGATCTTGCTCATACGTTCTGTTTTCTCAGGTGTGCTAGGGCACATCTTCTTGGAAAGATGAATACCATGTCTGAAGGGGATTAATCCCCTCTTAGAGTTTTCCATACTAAACTTCTTTAGTACTTCCTCTATGTACATCTTCTGTGAAAGTCCTAGCATCCTATTCGGTCTATCTCTATAGACCTTAATTCTTAGAATAAAGGATGCTTCACCAAGGTCTTTCATGGAGAATTTCTTGGACAACCATATTTTGACTGTCATCAACATGGGAATATCATTTCTAATAAGGAGGATGTCATCCACGTATAGTACGAGGAAGACAACAGCACTCCCACTGACCTTTTTGAAGACACACGATTCCTCTTCATTTTTGATGAAATCAAATTTTTTGATCACATCATTGAAACGAGTGTTCCATCTCCAAGATGCTTGCTTAAGTCCATATATGGACCTTTGCAGCTTGCAAATCTTGTAATCAGTATCACTAGATGTGAAACCTAGTGGCTGTTCTATATAGATATCTTCCTCAAGATATCCATTCAAGAACGCCGTTTTCACGTCCATTTGCCATATTTCATAATCGAAATAGACTGCAATGGCAAGCAATGTACGAATGAATTTTAGCATAGCCACTGGGGAAAAGGTATCCTGATAGTCAATGCCTTCGCATTGACTATAACCTTTTGCCACTAGTCTAGCCTTGAATGTCTCCACATTTCCATCTGCACCAATCTTTCTCTTGAAGATCCATTTACACCCAATAGGTACTATACCTTCTGGTGGATCTACTAAGGTTCAGACTTGGTTCAAGTGCATCGAGTCAATTTCTGACTGTATTGCCTCTAGCCATTTCTCGGAATCAATATTTGATATCGCCTCATTGTAGGTTTTGGGATCATTACCATGAGCACCATTACCTATGTGGAACATTTCCTCTACTTTCTCTAAAATAATACTTAAGTATCTTTCAGGGGGATGGAAAACTCTTTTCAATCTACGAGGTGGAGGAGGTAGTGTTCTTATTAGCTCAATCTGATTTGGTTCCAATTGGTCCTTAGCTCGTTGTATTTGTGAGAGTTTCTCATCAAGCTTAATCTGCTTTCCAATGTCGCTGTCTTGAATAAACTATTTTTCAAGAAAGATGGTATGCCGACTCATAATCACATTGTGGTTTTTTGGAATGTAGAAATAGTATCCTAATGACTCTTTAGGATATCCTATGAATCGAGCTCTAAAGGACCTAAACTCTAACTTGTCTGCTTATTGTCTTTTGACATGAGCTGGACAACCCCAAATTCTGAGATGACTCAAACTTGGTTTCTTACCGTGTCATATCTCATACGGTGTGGTAGGAACGATTTTAGAGGGAACCCTATTCAGTAAATAAATTGAAGTTAACAATGAATGTCTCCAAAAAAAATCAGGAAGGTCTGTGAAGCTCTTCATGGATCGAACCATATCCAATAGAGTCCGATTTCTCCATTCTGAAATCCCATTGAGTTGAGGTGTTCCTGATGGAGTCCATCGAGGGACTATGCCATTTTTCATGAGATAGTCTAAAAATTCTCGGCTAAGGTATTCACCTCCTCGATCTGATCGAAGGACCTTAATGGGTTTTTCGGTTTGTTTTTCTACTTCATGTTTGAATTCTTTGAACTTTTCAAAAGCTTCAGACTTGTGTCTCATAAGATACACATACCCATACCTAGATAGCTTATCGATAAAGATAATGAAGTAGATAAAATTACCTCTAGCCGGCACATCAAATGGGCCGCACACATCAGTATGTACTAGGGCAAGGAGATTTGTGGCCCTTTCTCCATGTCCAACAAAAGGAAGTTTAGTCATTTTGCCTTGAAGACAAGATTCATAAGTTGGATATGACTCGAAAGTTAATGGACTCAATAGTCCATTTTTCTCCAATTTGTTGATCCTATCTTCTGCTATATGACCTAATCTCAGGTGCCATAGATACCTATCATTTGGACTATCCCTAGGTCATTTGGCATTCACGTTTTGCTCGATAGTTAGAACAAATACATCAATATGTAGCTGATAAAGACCATTAATAAGAAAACCATTTGTAATTTTATTTCTTTCAAAAAGAATGTTACCATGGTCCTTAAAGAAGGTAATCACATAGCCTTCTAGTGCTAAGCATGAAATAGAAATCAAATTCTTGCTAGCTGCAGGCACATAATAACAGTCTTTCAAAACTAAGTCTAAACTAGATGATAATCGAAGAGGGTATGTTCCCACCATCATTGCAACAACTCTTGCTCCATTACCGACGTGTAGGATCATGTCTCCATCCCTCAGCCTCCTGCTATCCTCGAGACCCTGCATGGAAGTGCACAGATGAGAACTAGAATTAGAGTCAAGCACCCAACTGGATGCAGAACAAATCGTAAGGTTAGACTCAATAATGAGCATACCTCTAGAAGGATCTTCCTTCTTGTTCTTCAGGATGGCCAAGTAAGTAAGGCAGTTCCGCTTTCAATGGCCGTCGCTATTGCAATGGAAACACTTTTCTTTGACAGCGGCCTTCTTCTTCAGCTCTACCTTCTTCTTCTTTCCTCCTTCCATCTTTTGCTTTTTCACAGACTTCTTTTTCTTTTCAGAAGACTTTCTTTTGGAAGAAGTCTATTCCATAGCAAGAACTGAGCCTTTAGAACCTTTCATAGAAAGCTCAGCAGTGACCAGCATATTCATTAATTCGGCCAAGAAATTTTGAAGTTTATGCATGTGGTAATTCATGATAAATTGCCATATGCGTCAGTCAAGGATTGCAGAATAACATTGTTCTGCAGATCCAAGTCTAACTTCACACCGAGCTTCTCAAGCTCTTCCAAGTCCTTGATCATCATCAGATAGTGATCTTGGACTGACTGCCCATCATGCATCTTAGCCTTAAAAAGTCATTTCGTGACTTGATACTTGGCTGCGCGACTCTGTTCACCAAACATCTCCTGCAGGTGAGCCAACATTTGGCGAGCAGTCCCAATATCTTCATGTTGGTACTAGAGCTCATCAAACATCGAGTCCAACATGTAATATCTGGCCTTATTATCTTCATCTATCCATTTTTCTAGAGATGCTCCCTGTTCAGTGGGTGGACGAGTGGTAAGATGGGAGGGTCCTAGTCCAATACATGAGTTAACTTCTTGGAACCTAAAATAATTTTATAGTTTCTGAGCCAATCTTTATAATTGGGTTCGATCAGTCCATGTGCGTTTAGGATACATGCTAATGGGTTGGATGCAGATATTTTCCTATAGGGAGTCAAAGATTCAAGTTAGATACTGTAATTATGACTTGACCAATTTATCTAGAAATTTTATTTTTAAACAAATTAGCTCCTACTATTTTCTTGGTCCCTACACTCCCTCTGTAGAGATGCAAAAATTTTTATGATTAATGATTTCTAATAGATGGTGCGGTCTCACCAACTGACTCATCACCTCACCTAATAGTTATTGGTGATGGGTTAGCCAATAAGTGAACAACTCTTGTTCAATGATTCTCTAATCATGGTGCATCCAAACTTGGTCTCTAATTCATGAATCTCACCATATCTAGAATATTGATCCACTTCTTAGTTAAGTCAGACCCACCATTTGCACAGACTGGATTCCTAATTGAGTCTCTCACCGTATCCAGAATATTGAGCCCAACTCATCCTCCAGCCCATAGCATCCAATGCCTAATAGACATGGTTGCGTCTTTCCAGTGCAACTGAGCCATTGTATCCAGTCGAGAACAATCAACCTTGGGAAGGGCCCGCACATCTACAATGGTGGAAGACCTCGGACTTAATCTTTTCTTAGGAAGAATTAATTCAGGTCTCATTAAACTAAACTTGTCATAGTCATAACAATTATGACTAACCTAGTGGCATGGGTTAGCTCGGATTATTGACCACCTCAAATCAGAACTGTGTCAATAGATATGGCTAGGTAAGTGAGACCGATGGAAGGGATATGCCATTAACTCGTACAAGAATGCATTCAGGTCGAGTAGCTTCCAATTAAAAACCAGTCGATCGTATGTGCCAAACTTACCTCAGACACCAAATTATTGAGTCAGAACCAATTGGGTTAGCCTACAATCCAGACTCTATCCTCTGAGCCTAATTAGGTCTTGCTTGATTATGACTCGATCTTGACCCAAACTTAATCCTATTAGGCTAATCAATTTAAGCACGTTGATCCAATCTAACCAACTCTTGATTCGATTTGATCAACCGCTTAGACCTAATTGAGCTACCCAAGCCCGAACCCAGTATTATGAATATATCTTAGATCTAAAATTCTTAATTTTAGACCTAATTAATATTTTATAATATTAATTTTTAATTAAGTAGGATTCATAAATAAAATATGCACAATAAATCCTAGGGTTTCAGGATCTAGGATTTTGCAGAAAGTAAGTTTTGAATTTCTGATTAAGGACGAACGTGCAGCACCCCTACACATCATAAGAACACCCCATCAAATGGGAGGAGAGGACCTTTAAACCCTTTCTTCATTCTTATGATCGGAGGGCCAAGAGGAACATCTTAATCAGGAACATGTAATACTACAAAATAGTTTTAGATCTATATCATATATCTCGTATACAAATTAGATCTAATCATGGTATATTTTGCATACATCTCATGTATCGAATCATGCATATTTTTAGATCTAAATTATCTCATAATAATTTAAAAAATTAGATTTAAATTGATCTTATCAAATAAATTCTAATCTAGATAACTATGTAAAACTATTCTACAACTAATCTAGACATGCATCAATCATATCTCATATGATGTTTAAAATTAAATAATTTTTATTTACTATTTTTTAGATGTTATTATAATAACTATAATATCAAAAAATAATAAATAAATAGATCTAAAATATAATTTAATTAAATTAAATTATAAATATGCAAGACTATTCTATAGAACTATTCTATTTTAGAACTAGTTATGCATATTTTCTAATCTTAGATCTAAATCATTTAATTTTTATTTTTTCTAATTTTAGAATTGATCACATCTCATGTGACATTTGAGATCACTTATTTTTTAATTAAAATAAAATTAAAATTAGATCTAAATACTTTACAACCTTGCTCTGATACCAGTTGAAGGAAAAATCCTGATTTTTCGGACCAAATTCGTTTAGATCTGATCGGATCAAGAGATATATTTCAAAATTTTTTTTCTTTGATCCAAATCAGATCTAAAATATTTTAGATCTAATCTTTATTATTTTAATAATTAAAATAAATTCATATAAATTAAATCAAATTTAATTTACTTTGATGTAGGGTAATCCTATTACCCATTGATGATCCTGTACGCAGCGGAAGGTTTTGGATCTAGCCACGCAAGTGCCTGGCCTCTACCAGTATCCATTCAGGACTAGATCTAGAGATCCTCTTCTTTTCTATCACATCTTCAAAAATTAGATCTAAATCTGATTTGGAGGATCTTCAAAATACCTTTCGAAGATCAGCAGTTGTCCTTTGCAGCAGCACAGCCTTCTAGCTTTCTATCGCCTTTCTCTCATCTGGATTGCACCAACTTGGATCCCAAACTCCTTTGGGCGTGGAGAGGAGAGGGAGAAGATGGACTTGGCATGGAGGAGGAGAGGAGAGGCAGCCTTGGGGCGTGGTAATTTTTCAATGCTTTTTGAGTTGGGCATAGGGTCTTATTTATAGACTATGCATGATCCAACTCCTCTTCTTCCCAACCAATCACAATCCCTTTATGAAATCAGATCTAAATCTGATTGGTGGGAATAGAGTCCCTTGGATTCCTCCTTAGATGGCGCCTAAGATCAGTCAAACTTGGTTCTTAGGAGAAGTCTAATCGAAATCCAAAAAGGAGATGGAGTCCCTGTCCAATAGGGACTCCTAGGTGCCTCCAGCTTGGGCACACGCTAAGGGTGGCGTGCGCCCTCCTCCTTGCCAGGTTCTAGTAGGGGGACAAGCCCCCACCAGCTCTCCAATAGGTGCATGATATATGGATAGAAGTCAAAGTATCAATGGTCAACATTTGACCAGTCAAAGGTCAACTTTTGACCAAAGTCAAAGGACGAGAAATGGCAGATGACCAAAAATGGCAGGTATTATCTTACAAAATAAGACAACCCTTTTTTGACCTGGACAGGCTCCAATCAGACCAAGTGAAGGCCTCTGATCGAGCACAAACTCCTTTGACTCAGTTAAGACAACTATTTATGATAGTAAAAGAAGAACGTTAGGTTCAATCGAGTGCTAGCACGATTTCCTTGAAGCTAATTGAATCTCATTCAGATCAATTGAACTGGATCAATTTAATTGATGATCACTAGATTCAAACCCTTGTTTGTGTGATCCAGTTAAGTTTAGTTCTGTATGGTAATGGGATATGTCATGATCTCTATTATCGACATTATCGAAACTTCTTTTGATGGATTAGAACTCTTCTGATTCGAATAGCTAGAATGATCGATCATCTAAATCATTCTAATTGCTCCCAAAATCCACCAGTGACACCTAGTAGTATATGGTGGCAACCCATTAGAGCTAAATACAAACCTCTTGGTGCAGCTATCTGTGTGATTAAATTCTTCTATCTTGAGCCCTGATCAGATTAGGATTAAGGTGAACTCGTCAAATCCTACTCTCTGTCATATGATGTAATCATTCGATTCAAGTTCGATGTGAAAATCTAAATAGAAACTCTTTCTATTATTTCACTCTACCATGGCCATGGGCTTCTGAACTTGATTCTCATAATCATCATAGGGTGGCTCCTCTACCACCGAGGTAGATAGATTCTATCTTGATGCAATCCAATTCCTACAATGAACATGCTATAGCCAACATACACCTTAGGATTCCGTATGGCTAGGAGACCGAGTTATGGTGTAGTCAAACTATAACACCCTCAAGGTGAACTATCGATGCACCTCAGGTCAAAGAATCAGGCACACCACTACAGCATCGAGTCAGTCATTGGTGAGAAGGTAGACTTCCTAATGACTACTCGAGGTGGTCACGCTCAGTGCCCTCGTTCTCTAATGAGTACCTGTACTCTCACTTCAGTGTCTCTACACCATAGACTCAAGACTCATCTACTAAAGAGAAGTGATTGTACACCAACCTTTCGGATCAATCACCATCCTCATGATGATCCTATGGTTGGAAGTATTTTATGAGTTAATAATGATTATTCATGTCTTAAATTTTCAACTCTTGAAAATATGAATTATCATTATCATTAACTCAAAGGATGTATCACAGACACTAAATACACATATGTGATAGAAAATAACCCATTTTATTGATTTTAGTCAAAATTATAATTTTGCCCCTAGAAGTATATTACTAGTGTCAGCCAATTCTGGCTTCTAGGGCACATATATCTAACAGTATGGTGGTTGGATAGGCTTTAGCTGTACAGTCCTCTATTGAGTAGTTGACATATTTATGGCACCAGAGGTTGGGTCACATTTCAGATAAAAGTTTACTGGAGCTGAGCAAATGTGATCTGCTGAGTGGTCAGAAGGTTGATACACTTAGATTCTATGAGTACTGTGTATTTGAAAAAAAATATAGGATCAGCTTCACTATATGCATGCATAGAATAACTGGTATATTAGATTATATTCATTCTGACCTATGGGAACCTACCCCAATTACATCCAATAGTGGATTTGGATATATACTTACTTTTATTAATGACTACTCCTGCCAAGTTTGGATATATACCATCAGAAATAAGAGTGATGTATTTGACACATTCAAAAAGTGGAAGGCTATGATTGAGAAGCAGATGAATGGAAGGTGAAAACCTTCTAAGCTGACAATGGATTAGAATTTTATTCTATAGAATTTGATGACTTTTGCAGGTCAAAAGGCATTGTCAGACATAGAATAATAGTGGATACACCTCAGCAGGGGTGAAGGGCTACAACCTAGTTCTTCTCAAAGAGATCAGGGTCAGGGTCAGCAGGATAGGACTGTTATGGATATTGATTAGACTATTAGATCATAGCAGCAATAGTCAAGTGAAGATACTTATATTCAAAATGAACAACAACAGTAGATAGATGCAGAAATACAAACTCAAGAAGGGATTACCATGCAGGGCTAGGATCAGATTGATAGCATTGCCACTCAAAGATTGAGGCATCATATCAGAGCACCTTAAAGGTATGGTTTTGAGAATTCTACTTGTGCTGAGTTAGTTTATTATACTCTGAGTGTTGTAAATACCATTGGTGATGAGCCTACCACATATCAGGAGGCTATTAGTAGTTCACGGGATGAGCAGTGGACCATAGCTATGATTGAAGAACTACAGTCTTTAGAAAAGAATCAAACTTGAAAATTAATTAAATTACCAAAGGGCAAGAAGGCAATTGGCTACAAATGGATCTTCAAGAAAAAGAAGCCAGTCCTCATGATTTTAGATATAAGGCTAGGTTAGTGGCAAAGGGCTACAGTCAACAAGAGGATATAGACTACAAGGAGGTATTTTCTCCTATAGTCAAATACTCTTCTATCAGTGTGTTATTTGCTTTTATTGCTTCTCAGAATTTAGAGTTGGAACAGCTAAATATTAAGATAGCCTTTCTTCATGGTGACTTAGAGGAGCAGATTGATATGCAACAGCCACCTGATTTTGATGTTCTAGACAAAGAAGATCATGTATGTTTACTCAAGAGATCATCATATGGTCTCAAGTAGTCTCCAAGATAGTGGTACCATAAATATATCAGGTTTATGGTCGACCATGGATATAACAGATCTCCATATGACAGTTGCATGTATCACCAATAGCTTTCAGATGGATCCTTTTGTTACTTATTACTATATATGGATGATATGTTGATTGCAGCCAAGGATATGTCAGTCATCCAAAAGCTGAAAGCTGAGCTCAATATTATATTTGAGATGAAGGACCTTGGACCAATCAAGAACATACTTGGAATGGAGATCATTCATGACAGACAGTCAAATAGATTTTTTCTTACTCAGCATGACAATATTGAGAAAGTCTTGGATAGAATTGGTTTGTCTATAGTTAAGCCAGTTACTACTCTCTTTGTCAGTCATTTTAGATTATCTATCAGAGATTATCCTCAGACTAAGGATGAGGAGAGATATATGTCTAGAGTGCCATATGCGAGTGTAGTAGGCAGCATCATATACGTGATGGTTTACACTTGACCTGATATTTCACAAGCAGTAAGCATAGTGAGTGAAAACATGGATAATCCTAGGAAGGCTCACCGGTTAGCTAGAAAATGGATACTTAGATATTTGAAAGGCACTTTTAATTTGGGATTGGTATTCTCTATGCAAAGTAGTTGTACAATTATAGGATTTTGTGATTCAGATTATGTTGGTGACTTGGATAAGAGAAGGTCATTGATCGGATATGTATTTACTCTTTTTGGATATGCAGTCAGTTGGAAGGCTACTTTGTAGTTTATAGTTTCTTTATCTACCACAAAAGTAGAGTATATAGTGTTGACAGAGGCAGCAAAGAAAACTATTTAGCCAAAAGCGTTGGTATAAAATATGGCTCTCAAGCAAGACTGTTTAGATATTCATTATGACAGTCAGAGTGTTTTACATCTTGCTAAAGATTAGATGTTTCATGAACGTACTAAGCATGTGGATTAGGTATCACTTCATCAAAGATTTGGTGGAGAATGGTGATGTCCAAGTTCAAAAAATTTACACTGCTCATAATCTAATAGATATGATCACTAAACCAATTCCAGTAATTAAGTTCAGGACTTTCCTGAACTTAATTAGTGTGAGCACGAGGTAATGCCCTTCGGGGCTTATGGTGAGGAGGAGGTATTATTTTTCAATCCACATCTGATAAATAGGTACATGATTTGTCGCAAGGAGGAGGATTGTTATTTAAATGGATGTTGCTCCAAAATTACAATCCTTGAGCGGCTTTTTTGCAAAAGGGCTTTATCTTCTTCTTCCTGATAGAGTTTTGGGATGAATGGAATTCTTCTTCAAAGAAAATTTGTCTCTATGAAATCCATAGGTATTTGGTTTCGGTTGGCTTTATTTTCCTTTAAAAGGAGGTCAGAGCCCCCTCTCCAAATGACAAACGAGCTCTTTTTTTTTTTGGGTTTGCTCCTAGTTCTTTGTTCCTGTTGCTCTAACTCTAGGTTCCAATTGGTTGGAGCTCTGCCCATCGAAGGCTTTTATTGTTTCTTTGGCATGCTGGGTGATCTCTTTTTCCTCTTATTTCTTCCAATGCTAAGGATCCTCTGTTCCTCGATTTTACGATTGCCTTAAGATCTTACTGAGCGCTCTATTTTCTTCTGTTGATGTTCTTTGTCACTATTTCAGTATTATCTGTTGAATCTTTACCAAGGTTGAGAAAGTGATTCTTCATCTTAGGTATTTTCTTACCATCATCCATTGCCAAGGCTAAGAAAGGTTGATCCGATTGGATCTCTATTGCCTTCTATTTGATATTTTGTTGCCCTCCTTGTGATCCTTATTTTGGGTATTTGTGTAGCCTTTTGTATCTAATTCAAGATGGTTTATATAGTGGATTACTCCTCCCATGGATATAGGCATCTTTGCCGAACCACGTAAATTCTTTTGTCTTTTATGCTTGTTTATTTATGCCTGTGATGTGTTCGACAAAATGTCTAAATGAGATGCAATACAAAATTATAAGCCTAAAGCAATCCAATTCAGTGTGCACATCCTCAATATTAAACAACAACTAGAGGATTATGATATTAAATTAAATAAAATTTTTATAAGATGTGATAATACAAGTATAATAAACTAAACTAAAAATTTAATTTAGTACTCAAGAATTAAATATATTGAAATAAGATATCACTTCATAAGAGATCATATTTAAAATAGTGTTGTATTAATGCTAGATTTTATGAGCACAGATAGACAATTAGTAGACATATTTACTAAAGTCATGAGTAAGAAAATATTTAATATGATTAGAAGAAAGTTAGGAGTGTGCGACCCTTTTGAGTAAACCTTACCCTAACCTTATTTCTTTATCTTTGTAGCTCTGAAATTTGATCATTCTTTAACCCTATGTGATTGATTTCATGTTGATTTTCCCTTGATTGTATTCACCAGAGTCATCTCTTGCTTTATGTGTTGACTTTTCTTCTGAAAAAAATATGTTTAGTCTAAGACTAAGCTCGAGTCGACTCCAACTCGAGTTTACTCCAATAGAAACCTTGAGTTGACTCCAAGTTGGGTCGACCACCCATTTAAAAGTTGAGCCATCCCTTTCCAATCACTTTTCCTCTTTTACTGTTTGCTCTAGAACTTCTTCAATAGTTTCACCTGATCCTATTAAGCCTTCATCTTATTATTTTTGTTTGATTCCCTTTGATTTCTCTTGGTTTTGAGCATGAATGGGTCTAAGGAAATAACTTACTTACTTCTTGAAAAGGTTCTAGGGTGAAGAATAAGCCAAGAGGGAGATCAAGGCTTGAAATGACCTACCTGTCCCTAATGCACCCCGTGCCTCCAACTTCTCCACCTCCTCTACCTCATTCCCCTTCGTTCAGAGGCTCTATTGCTACATGTGTGGTGATTATAGGGCACAAGATAGATTTTAAGTTTTTCAAGAAGGAAAACTTTTCTATTGGGTGAAAAATTAAGGAGTAAGAGTCGGAATTTCTCAGTTTGTTGGATGTTTCGATCTACTCAAGCCTAGTATGAGAGTTCTATAGTAGTTCTAGATGGGGATCCGATAGTATTAGGGCCATGGTGAAGGGCACACAGGTTATCTTGACAAAGAGTAGAGGTTTCTCTAGATTCTTTGGCTCCTGCAATAGGGTATGGCATTGAATTGTCTACTTGATTGAGCTGGAGCACTTAGAGTTATTCATGAGAGGAGGCTGATGTCATGGAGGAGTTTTTCACAAACCAGCTATCCACGGAGATGAGACTTCTTCATCACATCATCAAGAGGCTTCTCTTCCCAAAAATTGGCCATTTTAACTTTGTCTCTAAGAGGAATATGATCGTTAGGCAGCACGTCATTCAAGGCATTCCCCCAAACCTTGTAGCATTGATGTTTCACCATGTAATGTAGGTAGCTAACAGGATGAAGGCTTACTTACCTTATGGCATGGCCCTCACCCTTCTTTTCAGAGAGTTTGGGATATCTATTGAGCAGGAGCCCACCCAAATTTTGATGCACTTGGAGACTTACAGCAAGCGGTCCCTACATCACATGGGATATCATAAGTTGGACGATTGATGGGTTTGGAGGAAGTCTAGGTAGGATCAAGTGAGAGATGAGACTAAGCCGAGTGGAGCATAGTTAGATTTAGAGCCAGAGTCTCCTACACCACTAGTAGAGCCTTAAACACCATGAGCAATGGCTCCCCCAACATCCACACTACCATTGACACCTATTGGAGTATCATAGCCTGCTCAACATTCCTTCATGAGACTAGATGAGGATTGGATGAGGAGGATAGTAGAGTTAGTTTTGGATGGATTGAGAACATAGAGAGAGCGTTCCATGGCATCTCAGCTAGACCTATCTCAAATTGCTTCTCTTGTGCAGATTAAGCTACAAGGACTGAGCAGTAAGATGGCCATTTTGTTTGAGAGAATTAGAGCATTGGAGTAGTGAGCCGAACCTAAGGAACATAGACATAAATCTACATTAGCTCAGGAAGCTGCTTATCTTAGGGTAGGACTGAGGCCAGAGTAGCAGAGATCTAGTTCGAGATTAGGGAGCTTGGAGCATCTCAAAGATTAGGGATTTTCTCCCTTCTAACATCTATGGGTAGATTGGTGGTTCAGCTAGAGAGCATTGCACTTGGAGCCACTATAGTAGCTGCCACTGGAGGATGTGATCCACTAGCTTCATTAGCCAGATCTTCATCTCAGCAGAGATGGCCAACCCACCATGCTAAGCCTTCCTAGCTAGCCTAGTCTACTTCTAGACCATCCTTTTGAACTTATACTAGGTCAGATGTAGTCTTTCCTACCCATGCTCTTGAACTCTCCTATAGGCCCAAAGTAGGAGATGTGGAGCCTCATCTCTTAGGACTTACCCCCCTTTGATCATAGACCTTCCCTCTGATGAGGATTAAATTTAGGGTCTATTAGTGTCTCTAGGTGGCTCACTATGTTATCTTACTTTATTTTATAATATTATTGTTTGTCTTTATACTATATCTTCATGTATTGCAATAGACTTCTTTTGCTTGATACTCATGTAAAGAAACCTGTTTATGAAGTTAAAAAATACCTTTTCTCTTATATCTTATGACTTTTTGTGATGTACCTTTTTGATTGATGACAAAAATGGAGAGAAATAATAAATCATAAAGTAAGAAGCAAATAATTGATAAGTAGGATTGGTAAAAGATTGATAAAATGAGAAGCAATCGATAAGTAATAACATTCAATCAATTGACTAGACTATTTGGTTTGATTTTGAATTCATGCCTATACTATTATGATGTCTTGATCACATATATCATCTACTCTGATATTTTGAATGTACTATTCTCATTGACCTACAAATCTAATATAAAGTATTAGCATAATTGTCAGCTCAAATACTTTCTCTCTAGCTCTGATACATTTTTGACTTTCTTTCTAACTCTGATATATCTCATTTGAATTACGTTGATACATATTGCTCTGATATATTTATGTGCATAGTTTCCAGCTCACTACAAGAAAACTAATTTTTTGTAATGTAATTATTTGCGATGAAAACAATTACGTCGCTAATAAGAGTCTTTATGATGAAAAAATATTTTCATCATAAATAATAAATTATTTATAATAAAAATAATTATTATCATAAATAATCAATTATTTTTGATGCAATTATGATTTTCATTATAAATAATTAATTTTTTATGACATAAATTTCCATAGCAAATAACTACCCTTAAATTAGTAATTTAAAAAAATGTAAAAGGATGGACTATATGCAATAAAAAAATTTTACCACAAAAAATAAATTATTTATGATGAAAATCTTATCTACATCATAAATAATTAATTATTTATGATGAAATATTTTCATCATAAATAATTATTTATGATGAAATATTTTCATCATAAATAACTATTCTTAAACCAGTAATTTAGAAAATCATAAAAGAATGGACTATTTGTGATGAAAATTTTTTATCATAAATAATAAATTATTTATGATGCAAACATAGTTATCATCATTAATAATTAATTGTTTGATGTGAAAAGTTTTCATCATAAATAATCAATTATTTATGATGAAAATCTTGGTTACATCATAAATAATTATTTATTTATAATAAAAAATTTTCATAACAAATAATGATCCTTAAATTAGTAATTTAAAAAAAATAAAAGGGTGAACTATTTGCGACATAATTTTTTTATCAAACATAATCAATTATTTATGATGTAAAAAAAATTACCATCAAAAATAATCAATTATTTATGATGGAAAGTTTTCATCACACATAATTGCTCTTAAAATAAGAATTTAAAAAAACGTAAAAGGGTGAACTATTTGCCATGAAAATTTTTATCATAAATAATCAATTTTATTTATGATGTAAATAAGATTTTCATCATAAATAATAAATTATATATGATGAAAAATTTTCATTACAAATAACTTTCCTTAAATCGATAATTTAAAAAAACATAAAAGGGTAGACTATTTATGATAAAAAATTTTCATTATAAATAATTTATTATTTATGATGAGATAAAGATTTCCATCATAAATAGTTGTTCTTAAATCAGTACATAAATCAAAAATTTAAAACTAATAAAAGGGTGGACTATTTGGACTATTTTTGAAGGCAGTGAGCAAAGATGCACTGTGCATGGCCAACATGATGGGTTAATTAGCCTGCAGGCAAATTAGTATTTTTTCTAATTTTTTTAAAATTAGTATTTTTTAAAAAAATAATTTTTATACAAAATTTTTTAAAATATTATATACTTTTAAAATTTAAAGTTTATTTTATTATTTAAATATTTATCATTAAAATATCATCATAAAAGATCGCCTCGATCCGATAGCTCTAGCTATGTCGATCAATAAAACTCAATTTAGATGGTCATAAATGATTGCATAATAATCTGATAGATAGAGATCATCGATGAGTTTAAAAACTTATAATAATGATCCTCATGATATTTGTAGCATATTATCAAAATTTTACTTCAATCAAACATCATTATAATTATCAATTTAGCTTGGAATAATATGAACCACTAAATAAAAAAGAGCGATCAAAAAGCCAAATAATGTTTGATTATAAGGCAATATTTTAGATAAATGATCTTTGCTACTATTTTAATTGGCTGTATGGTAGTGATCGTAAAATCTAAACTCTACGTATATGAATCATCCATGTTAAGTAGATTTTACAAAAGTGTAAGTATAATTGCTTAAGGATTTTAAGAATGTACATCAAGAGACATATAGTTTTAGATAGTTTATATATATGCGGCTTGCTTTTTATGATCACTACTATACAAATGATCAACTAATTAGCAAAGATCATGTATCTAAAAAAAATCATCTTATAATCAGACATCATTTGGCTTTTTGATCATTCATTTTTTATTTAATAGTCTAAATCATTCCATGCTAAATTGATCATGATAATAATATTTGATTGAAGTAAAATTTTGATAGTACACTATAAGTATCACCAAAATTTTTATTACAAATTTTTGAATCTATCGATGGTCTTTATCTATCAGATCATTATGCGGTCGTTCATAACCATCAAAGTTAAATTTTATTAATCGACATAGCTAAGGCTATTAGATTGAGATGGTCTTTTATGATGATACTCTAATTATAATTATTTAGATAATGAACGATGAAGATGAACTTTAAATTTTAAAATTATATAATATTTAAAAAACTTATATATAAAAATTATTTCTTAAAAAAAATACTAATTTAAAAAGTTAAAAAAATATTAATTTGCCTGCAGGCTAACTAATAGTGGATGTGCTTATGCCACTCAACCCTATCAGATCAGCCAAGCGCGGTGCATCCAAATAGTCCACCCTTTTATTTTTTTAAAATTATTATTTTAAGAATAATTATTTATGATGAAATTTTTTTATCATAAATAATTTATTATTGATGATGAAAATTATATTTACATCATAAATAATTAATTATTTATGATTAAATTTTTCATCAAAAAAGATCGACCTTTAATTTCTTCAAAATTATTGATTTAAGGTTAATTATTTATGATAAAAAATTTCTATCATAAATAATAGAGTATTTGCAATGCAATTATTATTTCCATCATAAATAATATATTATTTATGATGAAAAATTTCATCATAAGTAGTCTATGATTTTAAATAGATAATAATTATTTAGATAATTATTATTAGCTATGAGAAATAAAGTTTTATCATAAATAAGTTTTTTAATTTTTTATTACTTTTTAGAGGGAAAATTTTTTAATGAAAAATATTGGCAGGATTTATTAGCGATGAAAAATTTAATTTTCATCATAAATAATGCTTTTAGTGATGAAAATTACATCGCTAAATATCCATCGCTAAAATGCTTTAAAAGCTCATCTCTTCAATGTCTCTTCCTTCTCATGAAACCCACTCTGCCTCTCTCTAAAACCCTCTCCCCTCCTCTCTCTCCCCCTTCTCCTGGGCTTCCATCAGTCGGCAACCATGTCTCCCACTGCTGCCGTCGTTGTCGTCACCGCTCCCGCCGTCGTTGTCGTTGCCACTGCCACTGCCATGCATGAACTGAAGGCATGCTTCGATCGCCTTATTATTTTTCTTTTGATCTTTCTACACATGGGTGTGGTGGCTGGTGTCATGCGGTGGATGATGACAAGTGGAGGGGTGCGAGGGTTGGAAAGGGGGTGCTCGGGCAAGGATTCAAAGGTGGGAGGGAGGGTGTTTGGCTGGGGTGTCATAATGATGATTGGCATGGACCCACAGGGTGAGGCAAAGGGGCATTGCAAAGGGTAAGGGGTGATATTGATGAGTTGGGTGGAGGCTACGAGGGGTGGGTTGCAAGGGTGGGGGTGGAGGGGTCGTGTGGGGGGGGGTGGGGTGATGCCAAGTGGGGGTTGGGCGATTGTGGCTAGATGGGAGCCGTGGGTGGAGTAGAGGGGCACCGCAAGGGATGGGGGCATAAGGGTGGGGGGCAGAGAGGCACCGCAAGGGGTGGGGGCAGTGGTGATGGGCTGGGTGGGGGCCATGGGGGGTAGCAGGCGATGGTGATGAATGGGGGGTGGTGGAGGGACCCGAGGGGGTTACAGCTTACGAGAGAAGAAAGAAAAAAGTAAATAAATAAATTATTTATTAAAAATTAATAATTTATTTATAATATAATAATAATTATTAAAAATTTAATATATAAATAAAATCAAATAAAATATTTAAAAATATTTAAAAATAAATTATTTTTTGTAATGAAAATAGTTAGGTTTTTAAAATAATGATAAGCTATTATTTTTTAAAAAATAATTTTATGCTTTTACTTATTATAATTTAATATTTTACTTATCTTGTCCCTATATTTTATTATAATATGATTTAATATTTTAATTAGGATTAGTTGAATCTTTTAATTTTTAATGCATATGAACTATCCGATCAGGAATCTGGATTGGGATCAAACCTGAGATCTGGGTCACAATCCGAGTCAGATCAAGATCAAGATTTGGGTTAGGATTCATTCTGGTATTTGAATTGGGATCTGGGTTGAAATTCAGTCTGAGGATATAGTTTAGAAACTAGTTCAGGATCCAGATCATGATCTGGATCGAATCGAGGTTGAGATCTGGTCCAAAATTCGAGTTAGGATCCAATCCAAAATTCAATCCCAGATTCCATTTGAGATTTGGGTCATGATCTGGGTCAGATCAAGGTCGTGATCTAGATCAAGATCTGGTCCAGGATCTGATCTAGGATTTGGTTTAGGATCCTATTCGAGATCTGAGTCATGATCTGGATCAAATCGAGTTTGGGATACAGGTCGAGATTCGATCTAAGATCCGAATTATGATCCGAATCAAATCAAGGTTAGAATCCAAGTCAAAATTCAATTCAGGATCTGATTCGAGATCCAGATACATCTCTTTATTTTCATAGAGAGATGCATGGTAAGAATTTAATGCATGCATTGATGTAACCTTAGACCCTTATTCAAGAGTCAGTCCCAAGGTCCCTAAAATGTACTCTCTGAATGGCTCTTGAATGCCCTAATTTGGATAGTTCAAAAATGTATCAATTTTTTATTATTGTTATGGTGCTCTTTGTTCTATTGCAAAAAATTTCATCGCAGTTATCTCCTTTATTTTTCAAGTATATATTAGATATGGTTAAAATATGATCCATCTATATTATGTACTTGGAGAACTATAAGAAGATGCTGCCAAATTTTTTCCAGATATAGATAAAAAAACAAAGCTATGGCAATAATAAAAGTGATGCATTTTTAAAAGGAATAGGACCACACATATTAAGGAGTTGGTAAAGTTAAGATTCATAAAGCATTATTCTTTGTTGTCAGATGTATATCAATAAAAGTTGGATGAATGCTAGGAATATTTTCTTGCTTGAATATCGAAAAGGTGTTCGAGATTTTATTGAGTTTGTATGATATAAGGCTAACAGTGCCAATCGGATAAAGTGTCCATGCAAAAAATGTGTCAATATGGTATATCATCATATATCACTTGTGGAGAAGCATCTGCTACATTGGACAAGAAGTATACTCATAGGATATGGCATGGGAAGGATGATCCGAATGAAGTTGTGTGCAATGATGATGATATTGAAGATGATAGTGATGCTGCAGAACCTATCAAACATGGTGGTATAGGTTCACTATTTGATGATTTACATCAAAATGTTAGCTCAAATATATCCACGAGTACTAGTGCATCTCAAGGCAGTTTTGATTATGAACATAATATTAATGAGGTAGAAGAAACTTCTGAACAGTTTGCAAAACTTATAAGGGATGCATGAGAGCCACTTTATCCAAATTGTGTAAAGTTCTCCAAGTTAAAGTTTTTGATCAAATTGCTTCATATTAAAATCATGAATCGATGGATTCAGAAATCATTCAATCAAAATTTGGCATTGATTAAAGTAGCTCTTCCTAATGGATTAAGACTTCCAAAATTATATTCTAAAGCAAAAGCATACATGCAAAAATTGGGACTTGGCTATATTCCTATATATGCCTGCAAAAATGATTGTATATTATTTTATAAGAAGAACAAACAAGCAAGTAAATGTCTGCAATGCGGTGAGCATCGGTACAAAATCAATAATAGGAAAGAAAAGAAGATATATTATAAGGTTTTAAGATATTTTTCATTGATTTCAAGACATCAAAGATTGTATTTGTCCATAAAGATAGCTAAAGAAATGAAATGGCATCATGAGTAGCGGGTTTTGGAGGAGAACATACTTAGCCACCCGACCGACTCTGTAGTGTAGAAAGACTTCGATGTAAGCATCCACTATTTATGAGTGACCCGCATAATATCCGGCTTGGTCTAGTAACAGATGGATTTAATCCCTTTGGCAATTTGAGTACTTCGTATAGTATGTGGCCTGCGATGCTAGTTGTATATAATGTGTCACCTTGGAAGTGCATTAAAGAGCCATTTATTTTTATGTCACTATTGATTTTGGGTCTGAAAGCACCAAGTAATAAAATTGATGTAGATCTACAACTCTTAATCGATGATCTGAAGGAGCTATAAAAAAATAGAGTACAGACATGATTCTGTCAATCAAAAAAATTTTAAGTTGCATGCATCGATTTTATGGATCGTAAATAATTTTTTTGCATATGAAAACTTATCTAGTTGAAGTATCAAAGGATATCTAGTATATCCAATATCCAACAAGGATATGTCCTCCTTACATTTAAAGCATGGAAGAAAAATCTACTTCATATCATTGGCAGTTTCTACCTGCTAATCATTCTTGGAGGATCTGTTATAATTAATATTTTGATAGTAAGTCCGACCAACATCTGCCACCTAAGGAGTTAAGTGGAGCGAAAGTTTTAGAACAACTAGAAGCAATTGAAAATATGAAATATGAAAAAATATTAGGTACTCGCAAGCAGTAGTGTACTGAAGTTGAGCTAAATTGGATGAAACAAAGCCTATTTTTTGAACTACCGTACTGGAAGCAGCTACTACTTTATCATAATCTAGATGTAATGCACATTAAGAAGAATATTTGTGATAATATTATCGATACAGTGTTGAACATCACAAGAAAAATAAAAAATAATTCAAAAGCTCACCTTAATTTGTAAAAAATGAGAATCCGACTGGTGTTGCATTTAGTTCATCGAGGTGATAACTTTTTTATACCACCTATATGTTATTCACTATTTGGTGAAAGGAAGAAGAGTTTCTATAGATGGTTCAAAATCAAAAAGTTTTCTTATGCTTATGCTTCAAATATATTATTGTGTGTTGGCAACAATGACGACAATATCTCTAGCATGAAAAGTCATAACTTCCATGTGATGATGCAACACTTGCTTTCTATGGTGATGCACGACTATCTGAGTGGTGATGTTCAAGCTACATTGATTGAGTTGAAAGTGTTCTTTTAAGAACTATGTTACTAAAAATTCAAGATTAACTTAATTGAAAAGTTTGAGAAGGATATTGTGCTCATTCTTTGTAAGTTAGAAAAAATCTTTCCACCATCATTTTTTGATGTTATGGTGCACTTGGCTATTCATCTTCCAAAGAAAGCTCTTTTAGTTGGCCTGGTATATTATCGATGGATATATCCTATTGTAAGGTAAGGAAATCATATTCTTTTTAACATATCAATTGTAAGATATAAATGTATTAGTTAAATTTAAATTATTTTTTATTTATAGATTCTTGTGTATCCTAAAAATATATGTGCATAATAAGGCAGAGCTTGAAAGGTCCATAATGGAAGCTAACATGTCATAGAGTATCTCACATTCTACTCGAGGTATCTTAACAATATCAAAACAAGATTCAATCATACATATCATAACACAAACCGTCAATGGGATGATGAACCGACACTGACCATATTCAAACAAATAGTTCAACCCATGGGTGGAAGAAGATATGAGTTTATGGACATGAATGAGCAATCCAAAGCACCCTTCTATATTCTAAATAATTATGAAGAAATTAAAGATTTAATTAAGTAAGTACCATCTTAGCATAATTTTAGTATTCTAACTAATTTTTCATGTCGATGTAAAATTAAAAATCATGACTTGTTATAGTGAGCACAAGAATATACTATGTAGGGAGAATAATATAAATATTGATAATCAACATAGGAAAAAATTTGCAAAATGATTTGAAGTCTATGTAAGTTCCACTAGTATTATGTTATATTTTTATAATTATAAAATTAATTACTCGAACCAATATAATTTTTTATGCTATATTGTAGATGAAATCTAAGTATTTCAATAAAGAAGAGGGTGCGACCGATGAGTTGTATGATTTAGCATGTGGGCCCGATCGAAGGGTTAACTATTATGCATCTATATCACTAAAGGAATAAGATTTCATACAAGAAAGCTTAAAATACAAAGATAGATCCAAAATAATGGGATTGCTACAATAAGATATGAAAAAGAAGAGGAGATTGAATATCTTGGTGTATTGATAGATATCATAGATCTGAAGTATGGGTCCAAAAATTTGGTATTCTTATTTCAGTATGAATGGTGGGATATTAGCAATAAGAAGATTAGTATTTATATCGATCCATATTTTACCAGTATAAATTTTGCATGAATATATTACCAGAATGAGCCATATATATTAGCAACTCAAGCAAAATAAGTAATATATTTGAAGAATCCAAAATACCGAGATGATTGGTATGTCATACAGAGAATAATACCTAAATACATATATGACATACCAATCCAACTAGAGATGAATGAAAATTCAGATCTACATAAAGAGGAAGCTTTTCAAGAGGAAGAACAAACATTGATCAAGCTCCTTATTGATGAAGAACTTGTGACAGCTCCATTGAAAAGGGCTAATCTATCATCCAATGAAGTTAAAGTTGATTTTATATTTAATCTTGATGATTCAAAGGATAACGATCGGTTCAAAAATGATGATGAGATAGAAAATGATACATTAGTCGATTATTGTGATTCAAAGAAGGACCTATAAATCAAGGAGGATATAGATATTGATAGGTAGATATACATTCTTTGTTGAATTTTCTCTTGTAATAATGATATACAATACAATTTTGTTCATTAACATTTATGTATTTTCTATTATTATTTATTATTATATTTATTTATATGTCAAGTTAGTTATATGCATAGTTTAAGCATTACAGGTATGGCGCTAGGAGGGACATGATAACGTTCAAGTTTTCAGCCTACCCTTGAGGATAAGCCTTCCCCCATTTCCACTACCACACCATCCGAGTGTCAGAGGGCCCTATAAAGGCAGGTTCGAGTGGTATTTTAATATTTTTATATAATAAATTTTGATTTTAATTATACTTGTTAGGTTTATAGATAACTATCATACTAATAATTTATTCATTATTATTTCAAGCCATTCTCTGTCGGTGGTAAGGTGAGGGCAAGATTCGTCGAAGAACTTCACCCTTGAGCATTGGAGATGTAAGCACGAGGGATAGCATCTCCTCATTGAGATTTTGCTAGGCTACATCAGGCCTATTAGGGGATGATGCGAGCCATGGCAGATTGAGCTGGACATCATATGCCATAGCTTTGCCCCGACAACATTATTCAATTGGCATCAGGTTATAGGGGCTCAGAGAAAGATCTTCTATAGCCACTTATAGGTAAAATAATATTATTCAAATATTTAATTAGCACTATATTCTTATAATATTTATTTTTGGCAAGCTATATTTGATATTATTGATTTCAAGCATGATTACATGTGGTGAGCTATGGATAATCATCTATGATTGCATTTTAAGGAGTACCGGCATCACATTAATCACTACTAGTATGATGTAGTACATGACCAGGGGATGGAGGTAGCATAGCAGCGGCCATATGATAGCATTAGTATCAAGGACTGGGCTGTCATATACCGCACGTACGAGGACCCAGCATATCAAGTTAAGCATCCAAACTTTTTTTAGAATTTAAAAATTGAATCATTTATTTTTAAATTTAGTTAGTTACCTACTATTTGACTATTAACTATGTATGGTCGATGTGCCCAAAATGCCATGAATCGGGTGAGACAAACCATCTCACATTATGGGAGTTCGAGGTCATTCGCTCGCCATATGGGGTAGATGGTAAGTAATTTTGATTTAGCATATTTTAACTCTTTAACTATTTAAATTATTTTTTAATTATTCTTAAATTGTAGAGAGATGTAGAGAGTGGCGAGCTTTTTGATAGGATTGAGATCTACCAGCGGATCCACCAGCGATGGTCATGGGACTAGATGGCAAGGAACTAGGAGTTTTATATAAGTTTTTTCAACTATTATTTTTATTGGCATTTTGATTTTTAATACAAACTTAAATAGCTATAATTTTAATTTTTTGGATTATATGATAGACATTAGATCCCAGCCTACTCCGAGGGCTCGACCGTACCGACAAATGATGAGATCTATGATTAGGTGCTTGGTACGAGACCCTGTTATGTTAGGAGGTTAGGGTATAGGATTAAAGCTCCCATATCTTCATATTCGCCCAGGGCTGACATCCATGCTGCTTGCGATGTCCGACTGGTGGAGATATAGAGATAGGCTACTGAGGATCGACAACGGGCTACTGAGTTGACTGCATGCATTGATGAGTACCAACTATTTTAGATATAGATGATGGAGCAGATGGCATGGATGAAGTAGATGATGTAGCTGCTGAGGCAACAGCAGGCCAGTTTGAGCTTCTCTGAGTGCTCTCCTCCTTTATCCCATTTGCCTTCTCTAGAAATCGATGCTTGATGGCTAGCGGCCTATTTTTATATTTTTTTATTTTTATTTTGGATCTTTGTATTTACAAAAAATACTTTCTATAATTATATTTTACAAAAATCTAGTTCATCCCTCTCTTGGATTGTCTATTTGGGCATTAAGTGGTATCAGAACTTGGTACTCAGTCTCTTTAATCTAACGATCAAGAGTAAAAGATCAAATAGCAGCCCAAATTGGTTTGTTACTTGTGAAGGGCAATCGATAAATAGACATCTTTTGTTTGATGGCACAAACTACACATATTAGGAAGTATGCATATGCATTTTTATTTATGTACTTAATTATGATCTTTGGTGTATCATAATCAATGGCCTACACACACCCACAATCATGGTAGATAGTATTGTCACTCTCAAACCTAAAAGGATTAGGATGTCTTAGATAAAAAAATGGCTCAACTAAATATAAAAGCCATGAATATTCTTTATTATTCTCTTGATGCAAATAAATTTAATAGGATTTCTACTTATATTTCTATAAAAGAAATAGATGATAAATTAGAGATTACCATGAGGGTACCAATCAAATGAAAAAATCTAAGATAAATATGCTTATTCATAAATATAAATTATTTAAAATAAAATAAAATAAATTTATTACTAAAATATTTACTAGATTTGTCGATATTATTAATGGTCTTAAAAGCTTAGCAAAGTCCTATACTAACAATGAGCTTATTCAAAAAATCCTCAAATCATCTTCTAAAGCTTGGTAGGCTAAAGTAATAGTAATCCAAGAGGCCAAGGACTTCAACATTCTATCTTAGAAGAATTTTTTTGCTCTCGTGACTTGACTTAACTATGAAGCAAAACGGTGAGGAAGCAATGAAAAAAAAGACCTTTATCCTCAAATCTATAGCAAAAGATAAGGATGATAGTGAGAAGTTAGAAGAAGGAGATGAGGATGAGGATATGACACTCATCATCTAAAAATTTAGAAGATTCATGAAGAAAAAGTGACATAGCCTAGCACGGCATTTGTTGCAGAAAAGAGAAGAAAGATACATGAAATAAGAAAAAATGATAAAAGAGAAGAAAAAATTCTCTTTTGGAGTTTTTGATTCAATAATATAAATAAACTAATTACAACATTAGCCTAAATGATCTTATTTATAGAAAAAACTCTAATAGACTTAAATTAGGACTCAAACTAAGGATCCAAAATAAAAAAGAAAAATACTAAGAGTCCCAACTCATCTAGAAACTTCTGGACTCCTGCTGACCTATCAAATAATTGAATTAGACTTTGAAATCAATCATGATAGCATAATGGTCAAACTCGTAAAGCTTGAAAAGAGCTTTCCAAATTAGGATCATAATAAGGATTCTGAGACCAGATGAAAAAGTTATGATCGTTCTAGCTTGGCAATATCAAAATCGATAGGGTTAAGTATAATCAATCTAATTTCTTGATCTTTCAGATCCATTTTTTCAAATCATGGTTTGCACCAGCTATGACGTCTGTGTCAAAAAGAGACAAAACTTTAAAAGAAAACTTTCTCAAAGGATGAACCTAGCAAAGAGAAGGAAAAAGAAAAGGAGCAACTTATATGCTATGAATGTAAGAAGCCTTAGCACTTCAAAATTAACTAAACTCTTTTTAGGAAATCTTCACAAAAAATTAAGAAAAAAGCTATAATACCCACTTTGAGCGATAGTGAAGACTCAAGCTTTGATGAGGAAATACAAGAAGTAGCAAACTTATGTCTCATGGCATAAGAGGAGTAGGTAACATCTAAAACTATGGTTGGTTTTACATTTGATGAATTACAAAATTTATTTTATGACCTCGGAGATGAATTTAAAAGGCTTGGTTTGAAAAATAAAAAACTTTAAAAAATCTAATCATGATTTGATCAAAGAAAAGAAAGAATGTTTGGAGAAAAAGAATCTTTACTTAAAGAATATCAAGATTTGAAGAAAAAAGTTGTAAAACTTAAAATCTATTATTAAAAAATTAACTTATAGCCTTAACAAATTTTAAATTATTTTAAGTAATCAAAGAACTATTTTCAACAAAGTTAGACTTGATTTCAAACCCCACAAGAAATAGAAATTTCTAAAAAAATTATGGTAAGCTTGAACATAAAGCAGACTTTTATGATTTTAGAAAATTAAACAACAACAAAGTTAAGAAGATTTTAGTTCCTAAAGAAACCATTGTAACTACCCTTAAGGATCCAAGAAAGCTTGGATACTCAAAATTACAACTTAGTCTTTTCTTATAGATATGTCTTACAGCCAAAGAAAGAAAAAGAAGATGGAACCTTAAAAGTGGCTGCTCAAAGTAGATGATAGGCAATAGGTCACAATTTGTTACCCTTGAGGCTAAGGAAGGACACATAGTAACTTTTGGTGATAATGGCAAAGGACACATCATTGAAATTTATAATAATTGTATCACTCCTTCTACCTAGATTGAGAATACATATTAGTAGATGGTTTTAAACATAATTTACTTAATATTAGTCAACTTTGTAATAAAAATTTTAAAGTTATTTCTAAATCATTGATGTGTATTATTTTTAGTCCCAACAGTGATGGCATTGTACTTATTGGACATGGACATAGCAATATCCATATAATTGATCTAAATGGTCTTCCCATAAAGGGTGGTCGATATCTAGTTGCAATAAAAACTAAAGTTAACGAGGCTGATTAGTTATGGCATCATAAATTAGACCATGCTACTATGGATTTGATTTCAAAACTTATAAAAAGAGATCTTGTAAAAGATTTACCAAAAATAAATTTTGAAAATAATAAAATTGATGATACATGTCAATTTGAAAAATAAACTAAATTTTTTTTAAATTAAAAATTTTTATTTCAACTTCTAGACCTTTAGAATTAATTCATATGGACTTATTTAGATCTACTAGAACCACAAGCTTAGGAGGAAAAAGATATACACTTATCATAGTAGATGATTTCCCTCATTTTACTTGGATTTTATTTTTATTCAAAAGATGGAGCATTTTTAGTATTTTCAAAAATTTATCAAAAAGTTTCAAATAAAAAAAATTCAACTATTGTTTGTATTAGAAATGATCATGAAACTAAATTTAAAAATTAATAATTTAAAAATTTTTGTAATAAAAAAAGAGTTGATTTCTGTACTTAGGATACCTTAATAAAATGGAGTAATAGAAAGGAAGAATAGGACTTTAGAAGAAATTATCTATACCATATTATGTGAAAATGACCTTCTAAGATACTTTTAGATGGAAGAAATTAACATATTATATTATACTTTAAAAATCATGCTTTGATCAAATCGATTTAAAAAAAATTCCTTATGATCTTAATAAAGAAAGAAAAACTAATATAAGCTACATTCATATTTTTGGTTGTCGATGTTTTTAAATAATAGAAATGATGAAATTGATAAATTTGACGCTAGGTTGAATGAAGGTATCTTCTTAGGATACTCATCATCTAGTAAGTCATATAGAATCTTCAACAAACGAATACTAGTCCTTGAAGAGTCTATTCATATTGTATTTGATAAAGCTAATGACACATCTTCAAGAAAGGAAGATATTATTGATGATGATGTAGGAACCTCAGATAAAGAAATGAAAAATCTCATGCGAAAAGGAACTCCAACATAAAATGACAAAGGAGATGACAAGGATGCTAAAAAAGGAGAAAATCATGAGAGCACTTAAGGACAAAATAAAAATCTACCCAAGAAATAGAGATATGCTTATAGACATCTAAAAAAAGTAGTCATTAGTGATGCATCACAAGGGATAAGAACTCAATCATCCTTAAGACATATAATAATCATTTAGCTTTTGTATCTCAAATAGAACCTAAATCAATTGAGAAAGCTGAAAATGATCATAATTGGATCGATACAATGCAAGAGAAACTTCATCAATTTAAAAAAAAAGTAAAATATGGACATCAGTAAGTAGACATGTAGATCACCTTATAATTGAAACTAAATAATTATATAGAAATAAAGTAGATGAAATGGAGTACTTGTAAGAAATAAACCTACATTAGTTGATAAATGTTATAATCAAGAAAAGGGAATTGATTTTGATGAAAAAATTTTGCTCATGTTGCTAGATTAGACGCCATTAGATTGTTACTTGTATTTACATATTTTATGAATTTCAAACTTTATCAAATGTATGTTAAAAGTATATTTTTAAATGGATATACTGCTAAGAAGATATATATTGAACATGTTGTGCCTATGATTGCTCAGAGCCATAGTCGTAGATCTGACCTCTTACATAAACTAGATGTTAATCCAGCAAACTAAAGAAGATCTAAGAAAGTAGATAGAAAGGGATGGAGCCTAGGGTTTTGGCATTGGAACCAAAGAGAAGAGAAGAGAGTTTGAGGGAGAAAAGATCTATATTTCAATCTTCACTAAAATCCTAATACAACCTATATATTTATACATAATCATTAGGCTCGACCAAAAACTCTCCTAGCTAACCCAATATATGAAAATATTCACCGCGTCCATATACACCCATGTCTCCCATGCTCTCATCCTCTTGATCTAAATCCGACCCATACATGAGTTAGCCTCCTAAGATCTCTCAAACTAGGCCTTAAAATCCCTAGGATCAACTCAGACCCTAGCCCCAAATAGATCTTTCGCATGTCTTTGCCCGCACACTGAGCTAGCTTAGTCTCAGCACTAAGCCGACTAATCTGAGAATGGATCAGCTCAGTTTGGCACTCTAGACTAAGTCGATCTAGTTGTGTACCATGCCAGCAGTCTCGAACATGCATCTTTCTATTTATCTTAACTTCTGAGACTTAGTTGATCTGATTTTTTGACTGAACCGATCAACCTATAGAAATTGCCCTTTTCTGCAATCTTCAATCCTTGACTTTAGTTTTTTACTCTACCTTGTATCCCAGATCTTCGAAGCACCAACTAAGCCCCTCAAGATCCTCAACAGCTGAACCTTAAGCCCATGGAGGACTGCACACTACCTCCACCCTAGGACAACTCCTATCCTAGCCCTAGGACCACATGATAATTACTATAAATACACTAATAAAAATATTAATTTATTAATTAATTTATCTTTATTTTTAAGAATTAAATATTTTTATTTATCTATTTTAAATAATATATTTATCAATAGAAAGAGCTTATTTTTTTTATCGCAACAAAATAAATTTAAAGCTAATTGGAGCTAAAATGGATCCGATACGAATTTTCAAAGAAAAAAATAAATAAATGGCTCAGTTGGCTCCACAACTTAGTCGATGCGCATTCTCCAACCAGCACATCCAAACGTGCTCGGTCAAGCTAACTCAGCCCATGTGCCCGAGCCTATCCATGAGTTGCTGACGTCAGTATGATGTCAATTTTATCGCGGTTCACTGTTGATCTCTAAGCAAGGGCATTTTGATCATTTCATCAATGTAGCAGGCACTGACTGGTTGCGGCATTTGGCACACCCGATTCATAGTGGTCCAATGGCATAATAATGCACCATCATGTGGTCTAGATTGATTATGGTAAAGATCTGATGGTGGGGATTAATTTCTGGATTGATTCAAAGTCATCAGCCCCTATTGCATGATCAAATGGCCGACGACATTCCAGAGCTTGATCAGATGGCCAATAGAGCTCCCAGTGATAATTTAAACACCTAGTGCACAATCAAATGGCTATGCGCATCCTAGGCAACAATCGAATGATTGATGAAGCTCTCGATGATGATTTAAACACCTAGTGCATGATCCAACGGCTCCAGACACTCCAAAGTAGACAGCCCACGTTCAATCCGATTGGGAAAAGGATTTCAGTATGGTTTTTCACATGATTTGATGACCCAGAACCCCTCGATTGCTTGATCCAATAGCCAAAATTAATTCTGACTTGATCTGGGCTTTTAAAACTTGATTTTTGATATTTTTTGGATCATTTGATCCAAATCTAATGGCCAGACTTCATCAGAAGTACAGAATTCGATCCAGGGACTCTTTTAATCTAATTTTTTCCATGATTTCTTCATATTTGACAATCAAAACTCCTCTTAAACAAAGGCATGCTTAAAAGGATTCAGCTTTCCAACACCTATAAATAAGACCTAGGCCTCCAGAATTCATTATCTTCGATCATGGGAAGGTGATGGTATAGGTTAGAGGCATGCTTGGGTTCATGGTTGCTTCAAGGCAGATGGTGCCGATAGAAAGAGCTATCTTCTACACCATCTCAACACCAACACCAATCCAAGATCAAGATCAGCTACTTTTAATTTTTTTTTTAATTTTATGTATTTAAATTCTTAAATTTTAATTAATGTAAAATTTTTTTATGCACTTTAAATTTCAGCTTTTTATTTTTAATTATAATTAAATTTCTATACTTTAATTATTTCTCTTTATTTTATTGCAAGTAGATGCTAAGATCTAGCAAGTAGATCTTAGTGCCAAGTTTAAATTTCTATACCTTTTAAATTCTACTTTTTATTTATAATTCTATTTTCTAACTTTGATTTTTTTTAATTTTTTTTATAAAATTAAATATTTTAAAACTAAAATACTATCTTCTCTATGGATTTAACCCGACTCACTATTTTTTATCTATTGTTAATCGATTTAAGAAGTTAAAATTAAATTGATAAGCATGGTGTCTTAACAACAACATCGTACTCTTATTAAGTTTTTGGCATCATTGTCGGAAAGGACATAAATGCTAATTTCTTTTGATTTCTTTAATTTTTATATAAAACAAATTATAAATAAATTTTTAATTTTTTTTTACTAACTTTGTCTTATTTATTTTGTAGATAAAAAAAAGAAGAACAAAAAAAGAATAAAAAAATTAGGGCAAGGAGGAAGCTTCCAGTCTTATTTGGTGAGATCAATCCTAAATCCTAAATTTTTTTATTTTTTGCTTTATTTTTAAATTAATTAAAAATTATTTATTTAAATCTAATTAAAAGCTTCATGATAAGATTAGAAATTCTAACTACTCAGAGCATCCACTATATTTGTTTTATTTTTTATTTTTATTTTGGTGATCGTTGGAGTAAGGTAAACTTCTTAAAACTCAATTAGTTGCATGCATCTAGTTTAAATTGCATAGAACTCCTTACTTGAAAAATTCTTTGTGCATAAGTATTGTTTTAAAATTAATTTAAAGACAATAACCCATTAAATAAGATAAGTTGAAAATTTGATCATCATTTCTTGGCCCACAAATAACCAACCAGCGTACTGCATTGACCTAAGCCTTTAATTTTAAAATCAATTAGACATCGGCCCTAGAAACTTGAGCTCATTAGGATAAGAAACTCTAAGAGTTAGACCAACTTAGAGTTAGTCAATTTAACTGGTATCTAAAAAAAGTGGTTCAGAAATGACTGGGCCTAAAAGAAGATGATTTATAATTGATTTCGTTAACTTATCTAGCTAAGCACAATTAGTATCTAAGACAAGCAACAGGGGGACTCCCACCAACCTTACACTTACCTGATCAATTGATTGGATGATCTCACACTTGGAGGGCTTGAAGATGATCTTGGTAGTTAGGAGTTATCTAAATCTAAGATAACCCTTAGTTAGAATTGTTTGTCTAAATTAATTGTTAACCAATATTAAACCTAATTAAAACTAATCTTCTCTCTCTTCTTAACTCGATGACTTCTTAGGACCTCTTCTTTAGAACTATTCTTTCTTTCTTCTTCTTTTCTCCTCTTCTCTTTCAAAAAAAGTAAATTAAAATAAATTAAATTAAAAATAATAAAAAAGTAAATAATTAAATAATAAAAATAATTAAAAATAGTAAAAAACTAAAAAAATTAAAATAAATAAAAATATAAAAAATAAATAAAATTATAATTAAATAATAAAATCATTAAAAAATTACTAATTTTTTTTTAAAAATATAATAATAATATAATAATAAATAATAAATAATAAATAAAATTTTAAAAAATTTTAAAGAAATCTAAAAAATAAAATTATAATATAAAAATTATAAAATTATAAAAAAATTTAAAAAATAATAAAATAATTTGAAAAAAATTTGAATCATAAGTTAGGATTGCACTAGTACGTATATGGTAGGAGATCGCTTTCTCTGACCTAGTTGAACCCAATCATAAAATTGAATTGCATAACCATATTAAATCCAATAATCAAATGGCTAAAAATTTTAGACAACCACCTAGGCAAATGAAGAAATATTTTATTTTTTTCATCTATAACCCATCAACTTATATCTAGTTACTTGATATTCATGCTACCCACTATGAGATCAAATCGACCATAATCCAGATGCTCCCATCTTTCTATGGAAACACCAATGAAGATTCTTATAAGCATTTAAATGAATTCTTAGAAATCTACTCTACGGTGAAAATTTAAAATTTTTCTAATGATGCCCTTAGACTGATCTTATTTTTTTTTCATTAAAAGATAAAGCCAAATATTGGCTTGGCACAATAGGAAGACCAATCCAAACCTGGGCTCAATTGCAAAGTGAATTTCTTAAAAAAAATTTTCTATAGGCCAAACCAACACCATGATATGAGCTATCACTTGATTTGCTCAACTTCTAGGAAAATAAATTCACGAGTCATGGAAAAGACTTAATGAACTTCTTAGAAAATATCCACATCATGGTCTGTCTAAGTGGCAAATTGTTCAAAGTTTTTATGAGGACTTGGGAGATCAATATAGACAGATGGTAAATGCAGCCTGTGAAGATGCATTCATGAATAAAAGTGAGGATGAAGCCAATGCTTTATTTGAAATCTTGAGTAAAAACTCAATTAATCATACTTCGTTATCTTTCTATCAAAAGTAGGTAGGGATCCATGAATTTAAACATCTAGAATTTAGTTCTAAGACTGACTTGAACCTGATAGATAAAGTGGATCTTCTTGCCTAGAAATTAGACCAACTCCTAATCCTAAGTCAACAATCTTCTACACAATACACATCACCTTCTATTTATTAGAAGATTTGTTCTATCTATGCTAGCTCAACCCATCATGTAAGTGAATGTCCTATGGCTGCACAACTTTTATTTTTCATCCAAGAACAAGTTCAGGCTGCACAAGACTATTCCAAGTTGGTTAATGATCCTTTTTTAAATACATATAACCTAGACTGGAGGAACCACTCTAATTTTTTTGGATACCTCAACAGACTCAGGCTCAGACCCAATATCAAAACTATGCCTACAACAAGGGTCAGCCTAGTTAGTTTACCCAACCATCATATTATAATCAGTCATTATATCCACCTCCTCAACAGACCAATCTAGTCGATGATAGATTTAATCAACTTCAATAATTGATTCTGACTCAACAATAGTCTATCACCAAGCTAGAAGTCCAAATAGAATAATTAGTTGAGTCTAAAATGAGGAGAGAACTAGATCAATTACTGAGCCAACCATTAGCAAATCTTATAAATAATCCACCCATTGTCCACCAACCACCTGAACCAAGTCATCAATCTAATGCTACTTAAGAATTCCCAATTAGAGAATGCCAAAGTAAATTCTAAACTTAAAAGTTATAGGATTCTTATGGATCCATACCAAGACCAAGGGAAAGAGGCTAGTACTGATGTTAGCCAAAATAAAAATAAAAAAGAAGAGATTAGTACTAAAGCTAACTATATAGAAGAACCTGAGCTCGAAACTAGTACTGATGATGATTCCAATATGAATGAGATAGATATAGAGAAGAAGAGAATAGATGATTTACCTAAGACCTATGAACCTAAAGTCCTATTTCCTTCAATCCAAGAAGCTAGTTCTTCTTACAAGAATCAAGAGGCATGTAATGAAGTGTCAATAGAATTATTTAATCTAGATCATATTAATTTACCTCCATAATTAAAGCCATATTTAGTCATCCTCCCAGTATCCAGTGCATTAAACTTAACTCATAATACAAAAACTCAATTTATGAGCATTTTAGAAGAATAAATAGGAAAAATTCTTAACAAACAAGGGTCTGAGAATAGGACCGCATCCTATCTTTTCATAATTAATAATGAATATATCAATAAAAGAATAATAAACTATCTTCCTAAGATTGGTAATCCAAAATCATCGAAATTTATCAATCTAGTATTCGATACAGGATAGTTAAGCTGCCTTGTATTTGGCTGAAGATGGTAAACTTAGTGCTTGTTGGAAGATAATTCAATATTTAGTTCTCTTGCATCGAATTTATCTTTTTAGTTTATTCTTTTAGGATACTTTGAATAAGTTGAAGGGAGAACCTAAATTTTCAAAGACACATGCTGGACCATATACATTAAGTCAGGTGTATTCTTTTCTTTTCTCTATTATATTCTTTATTTTATTTTTTCTTTTTCATTAAGGACAATATCGATTAAGTTGGAGGAGAGAATAATAAAAATTTTTAAAATTTTTTTAGTCCTCGAAGAAGTTAGTATTTAGTGTTTAGACATCTGATTATGCTTAAGAATCAAGTTGAACTAAGCATTTTTAAAAAAAAAATGATACACAGATCAGAGAATTTATAAGATATTTAGGGAATAAGTATTAAGAAAATCCAATAAACAGTTGAGTAAGAATATAAATAATTTTTCTTTGAGCACTTCTATTTTTTCTACTGACATCAAAAAAAGTCTACTTTTTATGGGCCTCACTAAGTAACCAGGCCTCTTTGCCTAAGCAAATATTGAGTTTTATGTTAAAAGATGAGAAGGATAAAGAAGCTCGTTGTAAAGCTAGTCTTAACTTATAGCCTGTCTAATTCGAGCTAGTAAGCCCGAGAGGTATTTTATATCCAGTATCCTAAAGCCAATTGATTTGAAAGTCATTGGCCCAAAACTCGCTACATGGATCAAATAAAAAGCTTAAGGGATTAAGACATTCAATAGTGGTATAACATTTAAAAATATATATATTAATTTTTAATCAAGTAATCGGACCCCATTGTCTAAATAAGCAATGATATTCGTATCAAAAAATAGATAATATGAATAAAAAATTTAATAAATGAAGAATGGAAGTAATAATACTCTTATCCATATGAAAGTTTAGATAATTCAAAGATAAAAGTAGAGATAATTTAGAAAAAGTTAAAAAAAATTGATATTCTTCACTTAATTTTTTTATTGGTAAGTACTAAAATTTCAAATATCATACCTCACTTATACTCTACTAAACATCAATGGCCATTTTAAAATTACTTAGGTAAAATTCAAAATTCTAAAGTTAAAAGATATTTAAAACTAAATTCTTTCTTTACTCGAGGATGAGCAAAGCTTAAGTTAGGATGTATGATAATTACTATAAATACACTAATAAAAATATTAATTAATTAATTAATTAATTTTTATTTTTAAAAATTAAATATTTTTATTTATCTATTTTAAAAAATATATTTATTAATAAAAAGTGCTTATTTTTATGATCATAATGAAATAAATTTGGAGCCAATCGGAGATAAAACGAATTCGATATGAATTTTTAAAGAAAAAATAAAAATAAAAATAAATAAATGGCTCAGTCGACTTTGCGGCTCAGCCGACTCTATGGCTTAGCCGGCTTCGTAGCTTAGCTAACGTGCATTCTCTGGCCAGTGCATCTAAATTCGCTCAGCCAAGTTGACTCAACTCGTGCGCTCGAGCCTATCCATGAGCTGCTGACATCAGCATGACATCAATTTTATCGTGGCTCACCATGGACCTCTAAGTGGGGGCATTTTGGTCATTTCATCAATGTAGCAGGCGCTGATTGGTTGAGGCATTTGGCACACCCAATTCATAGTGGTCTAGTGGCATAGTAATGTGCCATCGTGCGGTCCAAATTGATTATGATAAAGATCCGATGGTGGCGGTTAATTCTTGGATTGATTCGAAGTCATCAGCCCCTGCTGCATGATCGAATGGCTGACGGCATTCCAAAGCTTGATCGAATGATCGATAGAGCTCCCGATGATGATTTAAATACCCAGCCATGATCGGATGGTTGTGCGCATCCCAGGTGATGATCGGACTATCAATGAAGCTCCAAACGATGATTTAAACACCCAGCGTGCGATCCAATGGCTCAAGATGCTCCAAAGCTTTGATCGAATGGCCCATGTTTAATCAAATTAGGAAAAGGATTTTAGTGCAGTTTTTGAAGCGATCTAATGGCCCAGAACCACCCAATTGCTCGATCCAACAGCCAGAATGAATTCCAACTTGATCTGGGCTTTTAAAACTTGATTTTTCGTATTTTTTGGATCATTTAATCTATATCTGACAGCCAGATTTCACCAGAAGCATAGAATTCAATGCAAGAACTCTTTTAATCTAATTTTTGCCAAGATTTCTTTATATTTGACCATTAAAACTCCTCCTTAGTCCCATATTGCTTAGAAACAAAGGATCCAGCTCTCCAACACCTATAAATAAGACCTCAAGCCCCAGAATTCATTATCTTCGATCATGGAAAGATGATGGTACAAATTAGAAGCATGCTTGGATTCATGGTGGCTTCGAGGCAGATGGTGCCGAAAGAAAGAGCTATCTTCTACACCATCTCAATGCCATTGCCGATCCAAGATCAAGATCACTTGCTTTTAATTTCTTTTTCCTTTTTTAAATTTTATGTATTTAAATTTTAAAATTTTAATTAATGCAAAAAAAATTTTATGCACTTTAAATTTTAGATTTTTATTTTTAATTATAATTTAATTTTTATACTTTAATTATTATTTTTTATTTTATTAAAAGTAGATGCTAAGATCTAACTAGTAGATCTTAGTACTAAGTTTAAATTTTTACATCTTTTAAATTCTACTTTTTATTTATAATTCTATTTTCTGACTTCGATTTTTTTATCAAGTCTTTTTCTTTTCTTTTTTTTATAAAATCAGAGAATTCAAAACTAAAATACTATCTTCTCTATGGATTCGATCCGACTCACTACTTTCTACCTATTTTTAATTGATTTAAGAAGTCAGAATTAAATTGATAAACATGATGTCTTAACGATAACATGATGCTCTTATCACCACACTTATCCTAGACTCCCAAAGTCAATACTCTAACACTTCCACGTGGCCTCCCAAGGCTTGGGAGCACCATCAATCCTCATAATCTCCATCTTGGTGCTCCCAAATCTTAGCACACTTGACAATGTCCTCTTGCATGATCCTGTTATTGCTGCACCCCTTGTGCAAACATTGCCTCTGCTAATCCTCTTTTGCTGTTATACACCTTTTGAGACCTTTGGAATGACCATCGTACTACTGAAGACCTTGGCTTACTTCTTGGCATCATTCTGAAATTGTAGGATTTCTTCTGCTTAAAAGTTGCATCACTTTTCCTAGACTTTCTTGGAGAATCTATAGCATTTCTATGCTGGCACTTGCTACATCACCTGACACAATCTCCTCAGAACTATGCCTATCCTCCTGCACATGCTGCTCCACTTGAAACTATATATCTCCGACATAGGTGCTGGGATATACATCCTCCCGCACCTCTCCGTTCTAACCTCATATCACATCTCCACCAGTAAAGCCACCTCTGCCTAGTGCTCCATCTAAAATTGAAGTCCTCCTAATGCCGTATAAGTCAACTCTATACCCAAGTCATCCAAGGCCACCATCCAATGCCACACTACTAGGCCTGCTGCTACACCTCGAATATCGTCGCTGCTTTTTTGGATCCTCCGCACTCTATGGATCCCTTCGAAGCCATGTTGGACACTACCCATGGGCACCTCCAAAATCCAAGAGCTCATCCAACTCTTTTAAACCAGCAGCTAAACCTTAGGAAATTCTATCCTAACAGTTCTCCTCTTCTACCCTTGCACCAACTATCACTTCAATTACACTCGAAGGAACTATAGCTCAAACCCTATCCTGGGCTCAAACCTACTTATTTCATCCCAAAGCTCGACATTGCCTCTTAATAGGTATTCAAATCCTCTCTTGCTATACATAACCCATTCTCCATCTGAACCGTGACTCTTCCTAATGCTCTTATAGAAAAATCTGATTGATGACACTCTCGGCTGCTTGATGCCCCTGATGCTCCTTGAGAACCCCTGGATCTCCCTAAGACCTACTCTCGGTCTCCTTAAGATATCCCGACACTCCCTATTGAGATACCTTCCTTAGCTGCTACACCATAAGCCTCTCTCAGCACTTGTGCCTCAAGAAAACTGCTACTACAACACTCCAGCGCTCCCTGCTTTGTCTTTGTACCGCTATACAGCCACCCAACCCTAATCTATTGGACCTCCATGGATCAACCATCTTCATGACCCCCAAGGCTTTGTAAATCCCTGCTCTAGTCGAACTGCTGAATACATCCCCGACTATTTTCTCATCTTCCTACAATCGAAGGATGCATAGTCGCTTATTTAGCCTTTCTTTGATCATTATCCCTTGGATGATCTCTATTCATCTACTAAACAGCCCCACACTGCCCATCTTCCTAAAGAACCCTTTCACCTAATCATCATATACCTCAGCTTTTCCATAAAAATCGACCAGCAAATCATGCACCCAAACCTTTCATCCCAAAAAAAATTTCTTCTCATTAATCCTTTTAACCTCCACCTTCAACCCGCTTCTTCCAATTAGCCAAACCACATCAATAACAATGGTAGATCTGAGACATACTATGGAATACTTGTATAGATTTTTGATTTTACTCTGTATGACTTCTCCTTCACTTTCATGCACCATCAGGCTCCGATACCAATTGTTATGCCTATGACTGCTCGAAGCCACAATTGTAGATCCGATCTCTTGCTTGAATCTAAATGTTAATCCAGCAAACTTAAGAAGATCTAAGAAAGTAGATAAAAGGATATGGAGCCTAGGGTTTTGCAATTGAAACTAGAGAGAAGAGAGTTTGAGAGAGAAAAGATCGATATTTCAATCTTCATTTAAATCCTAATACAACCTATGTATTTATACATAGCTATTAGACCCAACCAAAAATTATCCTGGCTAATCTAATATATGAAAGCACTCATCGAGCCCATGTACACCCATGTCTCCCATGCTTTTATCCTCTAGATCTAAACTCGATCCATACATGAGTTAGCCCTCTTAAGACCTCTTAAACTAGGCCTTAAGACCTCTAGGATCAAGCCAGGCCCTAGTCCCAAATAGACCTTTCACGTGTCTATACTCATGCACTGAGCTGGCTCAATCTCAGCACTGAGCCGGCTAACCTAAGATTGGATCGGCTTAGTCTAGCACTGAGTCGGCCCAATTGTGTATCATGGTAGTAGTCCCAAATGTACACCTTTCTATTTGGCTTGACCTCTGAGACTTAGTCGATCCAGTTTTTAACTGAGCTGACTAACCTGCAGAAATTATCTTTTTCTGCAGTCTTCATCCCTTGGCTTTGGTTTCTTACTCCACCTTGTATCCCAGGTCTTCGAAGCATCAACCAAGTCCCTCAAGATCCTCAACACCTAGATTTCAAGCCCATGGAGGGCTGCACATCGCCTCCACCCTAGGATCCTAGGACTACACCTATCCTAATCCTAGGACCACACCTATCCTAGACTCCTAGAATCAATACCCTGACTCCTCATGGCCTCCCAAGGCTTGAGAGCACCACCAATCCTCAGAGAACAACCTCCTAATTTTCAAAAGCATGCTTTCCCAAATCATGTTTTCAAAATAAATAAAGCATTGTATGACTTAGAAAGCACCTCATACATGATATGAGAGATTAAGTAAATTTCTACTTGATAATAAATTTATTAAAGAAAATGTAAGTACCACCTTATTTTTGAAGAAAAGAGATGATGACTGTTGATGGTGCAAATATATATGGATGACATTATATTTGGTGCTACTAATAAATTCTTTATCAAGAACTTGCTAAGTTAATATAGAGAAAGTTTGAAATGAGTATAATGGAAGAATTTAATTTTTTTTTAAAACTCCAAATCAAGTAAACATTTAGAATAGAGAATTGTAAGCTAATTGGCACACCCATGAGTCTCTCATATAAGCTTGACAAGGATGAAAATGATAAGAGCATTGATTTTAAACTTTATTGAGGTATAATTATCTCTTAACTCTATCATACCAAAAGTAGACTTTATATAATATTTAGTATTTATATGTGTGCTAAATTTCAATCTAATCATTAATAATCATATTTATTTATTACTAAAAAAATTCTTAGATACTTAATTGATACTTTTAATATTAGTTTATGGTACTTTAGACATTCTTTCATTTAGTTGATTTGATTTTTTGATACTGATTTTGCTATTTGCAAACATAATAGAAAAATTATAAATGGAACTTACCAATTTATAAGAATTAACATAATCTCTTAATTTAGGAAGAAACAAAATTTGATAGTATTATCTATGGTAGAAGATGAGCAGATTGTAAGCAAAAGTTGTTGTACTCAAATCTTATAGATTAAGTAACAACTAGAAGATTATGGTACTAAATTAAATAAAATTCTCATAAGACGTGATAACACTACTATAATAAACTTAACTAAAATTCTAATTTAACACTCAAAAATTAAATACATTGAGATAGGATATCACTTCATAAGAGATCATGCTCAAAATGGTGATATAATACTTGATTTTGTGGGCACCAATAGATAATTGGCAGGCATCTTTTCTAAATTTATAAGGACAGGTTTAATATGATAAGAAGAGAGTTAAGAGTGCGTGACTACTTTGATTAAGCAATTTCCTATCCTCCTTCTCTTTTCTTGAAACTCTTTGATTTAATCATTCTTTGAACCTTATTTGATCAATTCCAAATTGATTTTTCATTGTTTGTAGCCCCTTGAGTCATCTCTTTGTTTAAATGTTGATTTTTCCATTGAAAAATCAATATTTTCTGTTTGAGACTAAGCACAAGTCGACTCATACTTAGGTTCGAGTCGACTCGTACTCAAGTCGACTCGAGCAGAACTCATGAGTCGACTCCTGGTCGAGACCCCATCCATTTTAAAGTCGAGCCATCCCTTTCCAAAAGTTTTCTATCTTTTCATTGTTTACCCTAGGTTCCTTTCCACTATTTCACTAGACTTGAGCCCTCCTTTTGTCATTTCCCTTTGATTACTCTCAGATTTGAGCATGCATGGGTCCAAGAAAGCAATTGGCATACCTTTAGAAATGCCTTGTGTCCAAGATTAAATTGAGTGAAGGACAAAAGCCTAGCATGACATTTCTACCCACAATGAGCCCATGCCTAGCCCTCCTCCACCACTGTCTCCTTTGTCCTCAGTTTCTTTCGCCACATGTTGGTCACTACCAATTGCAAGATTGATTTTGGGTTCTTTGAGAAAGAAAATTTCATGACTAGATAGCAAATTAAGGAGTATGGATGGGAGTTTCTATGTTCCCTCAATCTACCAACTTACCCTAGCTTGGTTCAGGAGTTTTATGGGAGTCTTCATTGAGGATCTAGAGATATTGAGACTTTGGTGAAGGGCACACACAATATCTTCACAAGCAATAGCTTGCATCGATTCTCTAGTTGCCGATGCAAGGTATTGCATTGAGCTAATCTTCTGATCAAGCAGCAACTTTGCAACTTATCCTAGAAAGGGAATAGATTGATGTTTTGAAGGAGATCTTGGTGAATTAGCTATCCATCAAGATGAGGCTCCTTCACCAGATCATTGGGACTGGTAGATTTGAAGTTGGTTTGGATAGAGACATAGTTGTGATGTACCACATGATTCAAGGCATCCTACTGAATCTTCCAGCCCTCATGTTCCAACAAATGCAGGAGGTAGCTAGTAGAGCAAAGGCATGTCTTCCATATGGTGTGGCACTTTGATTTTTAGAGAGTATGGTGTGGCTTTTGAGAGAGAGACCACCTGAGTTATGATGTACTCTGACACTTACAACTAACGGTCCTTTCATCATTTGGGGTACCATAAGTTGGATGGTAAATGGGTTCAAAGGAAATTAGGGCACTAAAGACTAAGAGATAGAGATGATGCTCGGCCTAGTGTGTTGGAAATTATGTTCCAAAGTCAATTATCAACCTATTGATGATTGTACTACTTTGTACTTATAAATAATTTATTAAATAAAATAATATTTTGGTATTTTCATCATAAATTCTATATCTTCTAATGAACTTCTTCTGTTGTGATGAAGTTCTTAGAATTATTTAGCTTCGATAAAGAGAGAATTTATCAATTAGTTCTAAAATAGTTCACGACCAAATGATACATTGTTAATTAGGATGACGACGTTTATCGAGTATAGATCATTGTATGCCATATAGGTTGGTTGTCCTCTTAACCAAAAGTATGAAGATAATGGTATGGCATATAGGTGAGATGTAAGGATACATCATTATTGAATATGATCGACTCTAGAGCATTCTGCTATCGAGAATTACTCTGATGGGATATAGATAAGTATTCCTTAGATCTGAGATCACCATGGTGGCTTACAAGCAACTCACTATACTTTGATACTAGACTAAAATTTTTAATTCAGTGATGAAATATTTTTAGGCATAGTCAAGTACTTATGAAGTTAGTGAGTAATCAAGATAGGATTGACTACTCCAAGGATTTGGAGAAAATGAATCACTGTATTTCAATTTGCAAAACCTTGGCCAAAAAAATCCATGAGATGAATTTGGTATTTTAAAATATAATATGGATGACCTAATTAGGATTGATAGTTAAATTCTAAGTCATCTTATGAGCATTAAGGTTAAGAAGATGAATTATAAGGAAACTATGTCCACATGGATTTTAAGAGTGTTGCTTTACACATTCGATCTATCCGATCGTCGAGTATCATTGCTAGATGGTTACTTCGATTGGTACAAAAATTAATTTCTATGCTACCAACTTAGGTTCAAACCTATGAGGTCACATACAAAAAAGATATCGAATGATTGATCAATGATTTAGAATCATTTTTAGGTCAAACAATCAATACGAATGATATTTGACCTAGTGCAAGTATCGTAGGAGGATCGATTAGCAATTGGATTGCTAATTGACTTAATTTGATTAAACCAGAGGACTGAGATTAAGTTTAATTAAATATAATTAATTAAATTTGATTCGAACTTGATTGGATCAAGTCCAATTAGTTTATTGGATGAGCCAATTGTAAGAAAAAATAAGTCCTAGTTTAATTAGGACTTATATGCATCAATTTCTAATTTGATTAAAAATTAAATCAAAATTAAATCTAATTTAATCTAATCTAATTAGGCTTTTAGTTAGACAAAGATCTATTCTAATTGGGTTAAATTAATTCTAATTTAATTTAGTTCAAATACCATATTTGATCAAGTCAAAATTGGAAGTCCTTGTGTAACTAAGACTTCCCTTTCTGCGCCAACTAATTTCCTTAGCCTTCTCCATGCCAATTCTTTTTATTATTTTCATGGAAACTCTCTTTTTTGAGAGAATACATGCACCCCTTGCTCTCCCTTCTTACTTATATGGTAATTTATTGTGGACCAAGTCAAAGGAGGAAGTTTGATTTGATTTCAAATTCTATGTGATCGAATTTTAACAAATCAAAACACTTCTCTTTTGTATCGCCAACCCACCCAGATTTTTTTGGGATTTTCATGAGAAATTAGGCATATTTTTGACCTAGACAAGGATTGTTTCATATCTCTCTATAAAAGAGGACTTTGGGCATAATTTTTTTTGAGCTTCTAGACCTAAGAGAGAGCTATTAGGGCGTGGAAAAAAATCTAGGAGAGAAAGCCTTGGGCATGGGGTTTTGTGGAGACACTAATCCAAGTGTCTTGGTGAAAGAAACAAGGAAGAAGAAGAAGGGTTCTTCTACTAAGATTTTTCTTTAACCTCTTCCTCCTCTTTTTGTGATTTTTGAGAGGTGTCTCTTCTTCACAAATCTCTTTTCTTCCTTTTAAAAATTGGAGATTCCAAGATTTAAAGAAGGAGATTCCAGATCAGCTATCGAAGAAGGATCAGTACATATGCGTGGCTCAGAGCAACATCCTCAACCTTGGACTAGCGAGTTAAAGAAATCTTGCAAAGATAAGAGAGATATGATCTCCCTTATATATCTAGTTTAGATCTAGAATTGCCTGAATGTTGATATGATCAACATCACCTTTTGATTACTTTATTTTTAGATTTAATAGCATGCTTAAATCATGTGATAGGATCCTAGATCTAGGACTCTTTTATGTATTTTAAATAAATTAATATGATTAATTTATTGCTTCTGCTATTTGATTTCTAAAAAAGTTTCAAAATCGATCCCCGAAATCCTAAATTGTTTCCTTCAATTGGTATCAGAGCATATGTTCTTTACTACATGATTTTTTGCATGTTTAAATTAATGATTTAAATTAGATCTAAATTATAATCTATTATTTAAATCTAAAATTAAAAAATTAGATTATACGAACTGATTTATAAGGTTGTCCTGCTGTAAGGTTTACCCCTTATAGTGTAAAGATTATCCTAGTTTGTATAGATCTAATGTAAATCATAAATTTATTAGATATGATCTATATTTTTTTATTATTTATTAGATTTAAATTATTTAAGTCTAAAAAATATATATTTTAGATTGCACAGACTGATCTTATAAGATTGTCTTGTTGTAAGATTTATTCTTTACAGTAAAATGGTTGTCCTAGTACGTGTAGATCTAAAATCTTAATCATAAAATTTTAGATTAGATCTAAGGAATTTTATGATTTGATTGAAAATATTTCAATCTAATTTTTATCATCATAAAAATGTTAAATTTGATCTAAGGTGATTTATGATAGATTGGTATTAAAATTATTTCAATCTTGAATTTCATGAATATGTTTAGATTAGATCTAAAGTAGATTCATATTTTTTTATTATTTACATATTGATTATAAATCAAATATGCAACTAATTGGAAGAACTATGTTGTAAAACTATTTTATAAATATAAAAATTATTTTTGAAATGCCAAACCCCAACCCTCAGTCCAAAACTTAATTAAGAATTAAGAAGTTATTTGTTTATGATCTAGAATTGTGAATTGAAGATCCTAAGACACAAATCATAACTTTTGGATTAATGGGTTAGTGGGAATTAGGTTCATTAATTAGATTAGACCTAAGGTTAGATTATAGAATGGACTTAATTAGAGAATTGACTAAATCTAATCAATAGTTGCTATAGATTAGGTCAAGGATTCTCTAGATCAATTACAATAATTATAGTTGGTCAAGTCCATGTTTTTAATGAGAACCAAGATAGACTTGATTCTTAGCTATGCAGTCTAGCTTGAATTGTTAGATTAATCCAATCAAAACTAATTAATCAGTTGGTGTCTAAGGTAAGTCTGGTAGTCTAGATCGATGATTTTTAATTGGCAGCCCACTTACTTGGCCATTTTTGATGATATCTAAGCCAAGCTTTGGCAGACCTTTCTATCGATCTCACTTACCTAGTCTTCTTGGTGAAATTATATTTTGATCAGATCACTTGATAATTCAAGCTGACCCATGTCAACTAGGTAAATCAGTGTGACTGATTTAGGTGCTCCTAGATCAACTTATCAATGGTCTCCCTTAATCTGACTTGATGAAGTTAGTAGAAGGATCATGATTAGCTGGTTCCTCTGACTCTCTTCAAATTATATTAATTAAATTCTTTAAAATTATTAGATTCTTAAAAGTAAAATAGTTATGGTGATAATTAGATCATAGCTTTCCATTAAGTGGGTGATAATGAGTCTGTTAGTTGGATAATCATTGGAGGCCTAAAGATCAAATGCTTATTGGCTAATGAAATTATCATTCATAATATGATTTCTTGATCGTGTCTCTCAGAATGATGGATAGGTTGACCAATCAAAGTTGGACTTAATCACTCATTGGTTAGATGGACCAAGTATGGTCAAGTTAATGATTGGATCTAATCAGACCTTTTCAGTGAAGGCCAAAGCCTAGTGATTAGGGATCAAAGTAAAATTAAAATACTAAAAATTATTTAGAGAAATAATTGGTTATGAACCTATCCTTAGATGTACATAGGTTGACCAACCAAAGTTGAGCTTATGTACAGTCTATGTGAATTCTAGTATCCACTAAGAAATTAGGATAATTCCTCGAATTGAAGGTAAAAGCTATCAATTTGAATAAAATAGTAGAAGAATCTTTTGATTAAAGTCTAAATTTTTAAATTTAGTAAATTATTTATTAATTAGATTTTTGTTTTTCTTGGTGTAGTTATGGCTACTTTTCTTTCACTCCGATCATTATTAGACAATGACAAGATGGTGGGACACAACTTCGATAGCTGGTACCATAAGTTGAAGATTATCCTAGAGCATGAATGGATCTTGTACATCATGATAGATCCGGCACCTGAGAAGCCAACTGTAAATCCATGTGGGTCAATCAGAGATAATTATCAAAAGTGGTTCAATGACCGAACCATGGTGCATTATATTATGTTGACAGCTATGAGCAACGAAATCTATCGCAGGTTCGAGATAGCTCAACCAAAAGACATGCTTTAATGGTTAAACGGGTCTTTTAGCACACCCAATGATGTTAAGAGGCACAAGACTAGTTGTGCCATCTTCAACACTAGGATGAGGGATGGAGCTTTAGTCACTTATACTGTACATGATCGAGCTGATGGAGTGTTTGAGCAAACTCAGCTTTTCCTTACACGAGAAGCTGGAATAAGATGCAATATTGAACTCACTGCCTATGTCTTATTTTCCATTCCTCACTCATTATAGAATAATAAAGCCTGATGTTAACTACCATGGGTTACTGGGGTTACTTCAAAACTTTGAAAAGGGTCACCAGCTCCACAAGAAGTCGATAAACTTAGTGGAAGGTTCATCTTGTGATTCTCGATCCTTTAAGAAAGAAAAGAAGAACAAGAAGAAGAAGAGTAAAAAGGTGCAAGTTCAAACTAAGATATCTGTGCAAGGTCAGACCAAGAAATCCAAGTCCAATAAGAGTTATGTGGAGTGCTTCTTCTACAAGAAGTGGGAGCACTGAAAGAGGAACTGTCCTTAGTATATTGTCTTCTTGGATCCAAATAGGTCAAGAAAGAAGCAAGCTATTGCTGGACAAGATATTTATATGATAATCCCTTGCAATTTCTCTATTTGTGATATAACTGACTAGGTATTGATACCAGTAGCCTTTACCATATTTACAATTCGTTACAAGGGTTGCAGTCAGTAGGAGATTCGAGCAAGGCGAGAGGTTCTTGAATATTGAAGATGAAAGATCAGTTCCAATCCTAGCATTAGAAATCTTGAAACTTATATTTGGATCTCATATCATTGTTCTTAGTGATTATCACTTTTGTCCTAATTTCTTTTTGAATATCATCTCTGTAGGCCTATTAACCAAAAATAATTATGAGATTTTAAAAAAGAAAGAATTTTATAATGTCATTTTAAATGATATTATATTTTTTGAATATCTGAACAATGGAATATTCATGTTATCATAACCTATTAATATAGTTTACTCCACTGGTAAGTGCCCTAAATTAGATAATATGTCTGATATCTACTTATGAAACTGTAGGCTAGGTCATATTAACAAGAATAGGATAAACAGGTTGACTCAAGAGAAAATCCTTGAAGTCAGTGATTATGAATCACTTCCAACCTGTGAGTCTTATCTTCTTAAAAAAATAATCAAGTCATCTTTTACTAGAAAAGATGAAAGAGTCATTGAGCTCTTAAGTCTAGTATATACTGATGTATGTGGGCCTATGAGCATAAGTGCTAGAGGTGGATATTCTACTTCATCACTTTCACAGATGATCTATCCAGTTATAAATATGTCTATCTGATAAAATACAAGTTAGATTTATTTAAAATGTTCGAACAATTTTGAAATAAAGTAGAAAAAAATAAACTAGAATGAGTATTAAAACTCTTCGATCTGATCGAGGAGGTGAATACCTTTCTAGTGAGTTTCTCATATATCTAAAAGAGAATAGGATTCTCTCCCAATGGACTCTTTCGAAAACACCATAGTATAATAGTGTGTCTGAAAGGAGAAATCAGACTGTATTAGACATGGTCCGATCTATGATGGATTTTGCTAGCTTATCGATATCATTCTGGGGATATACACTTGAATCAGCTTGCTATCTGTTAAATAGGGTTTCAAATAAATCTATAATTAAAACTCCATATGAGATACGGACAAGACATAAGCCAGTACTTGCATACCTTAGGGTCTTGGGGTACCCAACTTACATCAAATGATTAATCATAGATAAACTTGGACCTAGGTCTGACAACTGCATATTTATAGGGTACCCCAAAGAAACTAAAGGATATATTTTCTATCATGTTGATGAATAAAAGATGTTTGTCGGTCTTAAAGCAATCTTTTTGAAAAGAAAATTTCTTAGTGAAGGAACTGTTGCTTCTAAGGTTGAACTTAAGAAAGTTCAATAGGTAAAAAAGATGACACCTGTAGCCAAACCTGAATCAGATTTGATCAGATCAAATCCGAAGTCTAGTGTTCCTGCACCATTAAGGCAATTCGATAGAGTACCATGTTAGCCAGACAGATACTATGATTTCTTAGTTTAGGATGGTGATCCTATCGAACTCGATGAGAATGATGACGATCCGATCATCTATATGGATGCAATGTAGAGATCTGATTTCGAGAAAAGGCTTAAGACCATAAAATTCAAGATAGAATCCATGAAGATCAACAATGTGTGAACATTAGTTGACCCACCCGATGGGTTTAAATCCATTGGATGTAAGGAAAGGTGAAGACCTATAAAGCCTACTGGTTGCTAAGAGATATCGTCAATGTTATGGTATTAACTATGACGAGATGTTTTCTTCTATAGCAATGTTCAAATCTATTTGGATAATGCTTGTGATAGCTGCCCATCTGAACTATGAGATCTGGCAGATGGATATAAAGACAAATTTTCTGAATGAAGAGCTAATCAAAGAGATGTATATGATACATCCTGAGTGGTTCACATCCATAGATAAGTCCAAGGTATGCAAGCTTTAGAAATCCATTTATGGATTGAAGCAAGCATCTCGAAGTTAGAACATGCATTTTGATAAGATAATCAAAATATATGGCATCATTAAGAATGGAGAAAACCCTGCATTTATAAATAGGCAAATGGTCCAAAAGTGATATTTCTTATCTTATAGGTGGATGACATTCTTTTAATTAAGAATGATATCCCCATACTGTAAGGAATAAAAGTATGGTTGTCATCTCAGTTCTCCATGAAGAACTTGGATGAAGCATCCTACATCCTAGGGATGAAGATCTATAAGGATAGATATAAGAGCATGTTTGGGTTATCCCAGTCTACGTACATAGAAATCATGCTAAAGAGTTTCAGCATGGAGAATTCCAAAATGGGCTATCTTTTGATAGGCCAAAAAATTTCTCTCTTAATAAGAATTGTCCAACAACTCATGAAGAGAGAGAGCATATGAATAGAATTCCATATGCTTCGATAGTTGAATCTATCATATATGCCATGACATATACGAGATCAGATATGGCATACTCACTAGTAGTAAGCAGATACCAATCTGATCTAGGAGAGAACTACTAGAAGGTGGTGAAAACCATCCTTAAGTATTTGAAAAATACTAAGGACCAATGGTTGATCCATGGTGAGTTAGATTTGAAACTAGTAGGATTTATCAACTTTAGCTGTTAATCTGATCATGATGACAGTAAAAGCATATCGGGTTATATCTTTATCCAAAATGGTGAAGCCATCTACTGGAAGAGTTTCAAGCAGCACATTATGGCAGACTTTGTATGCGAGGTGGAGTACATCGCAGCATCAGATGCTGCTTAGAAAGCTGTGTGGCTGAGGAAGTTCATCACTGAGCTTAGAGTTGCACCCTTTCTTGATGGTCTGGTCCTGCTTTACTATAATAGCACTGGTGCCATTGCTCAAACAAAGAAACTGAAGAGACACCAGCGAATGAAGTATATACTATACCGCTAGTCCAGGAGATCATGGATCAAGGTGACGTCGACCTTCAAAAAATCGATGAAAAGAAGAACATGACGGACCCCTTCACTAAAGTCTTGATGGTAAAGGAGTTCGACGACCACAAGTCAAAGATAGGTATTAGATACTGTACCATATAGCTTTAGAATAAGTGAAAGTTGTTGGAAATTATGTCCCAAAGTCAATTATCAGCTTGTTGATGGTTGTGCTACTTTATACTTGTAAATAATTTATTAAATAAAATAATATTTTCGTATATTCATCATAAATTTTACATCTTCTAATGAACTTCTTCTATTATGATGAAGTCCTTAGGACCATTTAGCTTTGATAAAGAGAGAATTTATCGATTAGTCCTTAAACTGATCACGATCAAATGATACATTGTTAATAGGACGACGATATTTATCGAGTATAGGTCGTTATTTGCCATATAGATTTATTGTCCTCTTAACCGAGTATGGAGACACTGATATGGCATATAGGTGAGATGTAAAGGTACATTATTACTAAACTTGATCAACTCTAAAGTATTATATTATCAAAAATTACTCTGATAGGATATGGATATAAGTGTCCCTTAGACCTGAGATCACTATAGTGGCTTGCAAGCAACTCACTATACTTTGGTACTAGACTATTTAAATTTTTAATTTAGTGACGAAAGGTTTCTGGGCATAGTCAAATACTTGTAAAGTTGGTAAGTGATCAAGATGGGATTAACCACTCCAAAGGTTTGTAGAAAATGCATCACTATATTTCAATTTAGTAAAACCTTAGCCAGGATAATCCATGAGATGGATTTGGTATTTTGAAATATAATATGGATGACATAATCAGGATTGATAGTTAAACTCTGAGTTGTTCTATGAGCATTAAGGTCAAGAGAATGAATTATATGAAAACTATAACCACATGGATTCTAAGAGTGTTGCTTTACACATTCGACCCATCCAGCTGTCGCATATTGTTGATGCAAAAATTCGTCTCGAGGTCGGATTGGCTGGAGTTGCACGATGGTAGCAAGTCAATGGTGATGGGATGGAGGCAGTCGTACCTACAAGAAAAATTTTCAATTGGAGTTGGTTTCGATGAGGATCCTCTGATGCTCAAGTTAGTTCTCCGTTCAACAGCGGAAAGAAGATGAGCATTTGGAGAGAAGAAGTTGCATACCTTGGGGTTCCTTTTTTTTTCTCTTTTATAGAAGGATCTAGAGTTTGTTAGGATAGATTGTGGATTGTTAGTCATGAGAGAATAGTAGATTATCAGAGATATTTTATTTATCCACTAGAATATTCTCAAAAATTATATCAGGTATTGTCCCCTTATGGCATGTGGGGAGAGTGAGTTGACAATCTGGAGCTAAGAGTGGAGACTCCAGCCTCTTGATGAACTCAAGTTCAGCTTGACTCAGGACCTCATCTTCGACCCTTTGAAGATCTTCAATCAGCCTTCATTATGACTGGCTTCTATCTCTTGATGAACTCAAGTTTGGCCTGACTCAGGACCTTGTCCTCAAACTTTTGAAGACCTTCAATCAGCCTTCGTTGTAACTGGCTTCCATCTCTTGATGAACTCAAGTTTGGTCCGACTCAGTACCTCATCCTCAATCTTTTGAAGATCTTCAATCAACTTTCATTGTGATTGACTTCTATCTCTTGATGAACTCAAGTTTGACCTAACTCGGAACCTCGACCATAGCCTTCTGAAGACCTTCAACCAATCCATATTGTGCTCTAGCCTCCATCTTTTGATGACTTCAAGCTCGACCTAACTTAAGACCTCAGTCACAACCTTCTGAAGATCTTCAATCAGTCCATATTGTGCTCTAACTTTTATCTTTTGATGACTTCAAGCTCGGCCTAACTTAGGACCTTGGCCACAACCTTTCGAAGACCTTCAATCAGTCCATATTGTCATGTCTTCGGCTAGCACAAAAATCCTTCAACAAGTATCATTGCTATATGGTTACTTTGATTGGTATAGAAATTAGTTTCTATGCTACTGACTTAGGTCTGAATCTATGTGATCACACACAAAAAAGATCTTGATCTAATCGGATGGTTGATCAATGATTTCAAATCATTTTTAGATCAAATAATCAATACGATTATTTTTGACCTAGTGCAAGTATTGTAACAGGATCGATTAGCAAATGGATTGCTAACTAACTTAATTTGATTAAGCTAGAGAGCTAAGATTAAGTCTAATTAAATATAATTTAATTAGATTAGATTTGGGCTTGATTGGATCAAGTCTAATTTATTTATTGGATGAGCCAATTGCAAGGAAGAACAAGTCCTAGTTGAATTAGGACTTGTATGCACCCAATTTCTAATTTAATTAAAAATTAAATTAAAATTATATCTAATTTAATCTAATCTAATTAGGCTCTTAGTTGGACTATGATCTATTCTAATTGGATTGAATTAATTCTGATTTAATTTGGTTCAAATACCATGTTCGACCAAGTTAAAATTGAAAGTCCTAGTGTGACTAGGACTTTCCTTCCTTGCACCAACTAATTTTCTTAGCCTTCTCCATGCCAATTTTTTTATTATTTTCATGGAAACTCTCTTTTTTGAGAGAATATACATGGCCCTTGTTCTCTCTTCTTACTTATATGGTAATTTGTTGTGGACCAAGTCAAAGGAGGAAGTTTAATTTGATTTCAAATTTTATGTGATCCCTTTTATGCCACCAACCCACCTAGATTTTTTATAGAATTTTCATGGGAGATTAGGCATATTTTGTGTGACAAAAGAAGATGGTCCATGGTTGGAAAATGAGAGAGGGCCTGCAAGAGTTGGATGCCCCAAGTCTTGCCTTTTTTTGACATTCCATGCTAGGTTTTTGACCTAGACAAGGATTGTTCCATATCTCTCTATAAAAAAGGACTTTGGGCTTGATTTTTTCTAAGCTTCTAGACCTGAGAGAGAGCTATTAGGGTGTAGAAAAAATTTGGGAGACAAAGCCTTGGGCATGGGGTTTTGTGGAGACACTAATCCAAGTGTCTTGGTGAGAGAAATAAGGAAGAAGAAGAAGGGTTCTTCTTCTAGGGTTTTTCTTTAACCTCTTTCTCCTCTTTTTATGATTTTTGAGATGTGTCTCTTCTTCACAAATCTTTTTTCTTCCTTTTAAAAATTGGAGAGTCTAATATTTGAAGGAGGTTCTAGATCAGCTATCGAAAAAGTATTAGCATGGTACTAGCATGCTATGCTGATTTTCTATCATCAGACTTTGGATCTTGCATCGAGATCTTGTATAGATAACCTATAGAGGTTGGACACATGTGCAACTCAGAGCGACAACCTTAGCCTTGGATCAGTGAGTTAAGAAACTCATCTTACAAAGGTAAGAGAGATACGATCTTCCTTATGTATCTAGATCAGATCTAGAATTGTCTGGATGTTGATATGATCAACATCATCTTTTGATTATTTATTTTTTGATTTAATAGCATGCTTAAATCATGTGGTAGGATCTTAGATCTAGAACTCTTTTATATATTTTAAATAAATTAATATGATTAATTTATTGCTTTCATTTTTTGATTATGAAAAGTTTCAAAATCGATCCTTGAAACCCTAGATCATTTCCTTCATAGTAGAGCACCGCCGAATTTAGAGCCTGAGTCTTCACTACTAGCAATGGAGCCATAGACACTTTCTGCAACAGCACCTCCATCTTCTACACCCCTAGTCACACCCGTCATAGCAACTAAACTAACTCAACCCTCCATTATGTGATTGGAGGATGATCAGATAAGAAGGATTGCTAAGCCAGTATTGGATGATTTGAGGTTAGATAGAGAGTACCACAATGGTATCCCAAGTAGACTTATCACAAATTTCCTCCTTAGTGTAGATTGAGCTTCAAGGATTGAGGAGTAGGATGGTGAGCTTGTTTGAGAGGATTTCAACTTTAGAGTAGTGAGCCAAACTAAAGAATCATAGAGACATATCAGGAATGGCTTTGGAGGCTACTTGTCTCATCGGGAGGACTGGGATTAGAGTAGCTCAGATCCAGTCTGAGGTTAGGGAGCTTAGAGCTTCACCGAGATGAGGGGTTTTCTCCCTTTTGACCTTGGTGAACTATCTAGTAGTGTAGTTGGAGAGTATCATGCTTGGAGCCACCACAACAGTTGCCCTTGGAGGTCATGGCTGATAGAGCTCACTAGCTATATCTTCTTCACAATAGATCCAGTGAATCCATCATGCTCAGCCTTTTCAGACCTCTTGGCCACCCTAGCCCACTCCTAGACCATTATTTAGGATGTACACCAGGTCCAATGTAGGTTTTCCTATCCATGCACTTGGGCCCTCCAATAGGACCTAGAGTAGGAGAGGTGGAGCCTCATCACCTCGGGCTATCTTTCCTTCGACTATTGACCTTCCCTTTAATGAGGATTAGGTTTAGGTTTTGTCATTGTCCCTAGGGTGGTTACTATCATACCTTGATTTAGTATATGTTTGAATTTTTGTTGATGTCTTTACATTGTACATGGTGTATTGTAGTGAATCTCATTTTGTAAATAGTATATTTATTTTGTCTAATACTTTTGTAAAGATACATTTTATGAAATAAAAAGATACTTTTAGTTATCTTTTGTGTTCTATTGATTATTTTTGCTATATATTTTTGTTGATGACAAAATGGGTGAGAGTTGGTAAAATGAGAAGCAAATAATTGATACATAAGAAGAATTAATAATTAAATACAATTAAACAAAGGCTATTGGTTCTAATTTTGAATTCTTGTTTTAATTGCTCTAATGGCTTAAATATGTCCATATATTATACTTATTATGATGCCCTAAATACATATAATAATAGCTCTAATATCTTGAATGTACCTTTAGCCATTGATGCTTCAGCTTTGATGTGATATATTTCATCTATTCTAAAACTGGTATATTTCATTCTGATTTGCTTTGATACATTTATTTGTTGCTCTGGTACATATCATCATTCAACCGCATTTCCACTTTGATACATCATGCTTCAATTTTTTTTTTACTCTAATACTTATCTAGTTCAGCTTATCATTCTCAAATATACCTCAAGCTATCTTGTTACATTTGCTTTTAACTTTGATATTTGACTCTTTTATATGACTGAATTTCAAACCATTTACATCAGCTCTAATTCAAGTCATAAAGAAATTTTACTATACATGCTTTACATCTAAAGTAAATCACTCTTAAGATAAGATGAAACATATTCTAATAAATTTACATTAGTGACATTATTTACTTATATTCAAAATTTTGTAATCATCAGAAAAAGAAAGATCATTGATCCAAGGATTGATTTTAATGAATATAAAATATTTAAGTATACATTTTGGTACTAATAAATTATTGAAGTTCATATTAAGAATATTTCAGAAAGTTAAGTCACCATCAGGAAGTCTTGTAAATGCCAAATTTAGGAGCTAAAGAAAGCAAATTGAAGAAGACATATCATGAAAAATCACATCAAGTTAAAAGCAAACTCCAAGCTTCAAAAGAATTGACTCTAGCACACAAATGTTAAGTGACACAGTCTATGAGTTAAACTTTACTTTTGCTGAGTTGACTCTTCTAGATAGACAGAGAGTTGGATTTTTCAATCTGACCTCGAGTTAACCTTTACTAGGTCTAGAGTAAACTCCTGAATAGCTCTAATTTAACTTCCAATGGCCGAGTTGACTCTCTTAAGAAAGATAGAGAGGTATATTTCTTATATCAAATATCAAGTCGACCCCTACTTCTACTGAGTTAACTCATAGTTACCTCGAATCAACCCCTACTTGATTTGAGTTGCTTCGACTATATCTAACAGCTCTAACAACTAGTTCTACAAAAGCTTTAGAAGTGTGTAGAGTGGACCTAACAACTAGTTTTGGATCTCTAATGGTTAGAAATAGCTTTTTGGATATTTTAAGAGGTTTTAAAGACTACCAAACAAATAAAATAGCCAAGAGAAAAAAAAAAAAAAAAGAGAAAACCCAAGAGCATTAAGGAGTTTTCAAGAAAAAGTTACAAGTTACTAATCACTAAATTCTTGAAACATTCAAGTAGTTTTCAAGAAAAGAAGAGTGCATTGATTGTCAAATTTCCTTAGCACAATCTTCAAGAGCTTCATCAACTTTTCTTTTACTCTTTTAGGAGCTTTTTATTGTGCTATTCATTGTATACAGATTTTTTATTGTAAACAAGTTTCAACTAGGATTGAAACTTGAAGATAGGCTCATTCAAGCCTTGAATTAGAGTATCATATTATGTGAGCCTATGATTGGCTTGAGGGTGTTGTTTTGGTTGATTTCTATTGAGAAAATCAAATATATTTTAATTATCAGACCAAAAAAATAATCAAACTATAATCTAGAGAAAGATTATCATAGAATTCCCAAGGATTGGTTGGAGAGTGGATGTAGGTGCTAAGTTTGATACTGAACCACTATAAAAATTTTGTATTTGATTATGGCTTGCCTCTTCTCTTCTTTGGCCATTGTTTGCATCTTTATACTTTTGTTTATAGCATAACATTCACTCACATTGTTTCACTTAGTTTAATTATTATGACAACAGGTTTTAAATTTTAGAAAAATCCAATTCATCCCTTCTCTTGGGTTGTCTATCTAGGCAAAAAATATATAGTATCTTAACTTTGTACAAGTATAATGCTAGATATAGCTTCTCACCAACATATATCGTCATTCAATCTCTATATCCTGGTTAAGTAATATAAGGCTAGTTCTTGTCCAACTATATAATCCTAAGCTAGTTATCTCCTCATAGAATCTTTGACTATACTAGAGAGGTCTAACTTCATATAATTCCCACTTTAGAAGACACTAGGATGGCAGGATTGGCAAGATATTTCTTTATCTCTTCAAATGCACACTAATGTTTATCGGTCTACTTGAACTTGTCATCACTCCATAGCATCAGCAGAGGTAGAAAAGAACAAATGTTTTCAATGGAATTTGATATGAACCTCTACAGAAAATTGATCTGCCCAAGTTATCTTGGTAGTTGCTTCTTATTAAATGATGGTTAGGCCTAAATGATTGCCCTCTCCTTATTTTTATCTACTTCTACTCCTCTCAATGTACTAGAAAGCCTAGAAAGTTACTAGAGATAGTAATTTCACAAGTGCACTTCAATGGATTCATTATTAGTTGATGGTACCTTATCTATTAAAATTATTTCTCCAAGCATAGTAGATGCTTGGGTAGATTTCACCACCATGTTATTAGTACAAATCTTCATAAATCGGCCTAATATATCATGAAAACTTACGTTCATCACCTATTGATACATGACTCCATTCTTAAGGCTAAAAGGCATTAATATCCATTCAAAAATTCTAATGCACTTGAATGTGGTCTTGTGTACATCTTCTTCAACAATGACTATCTGGTTATAGCTTGAAAGGCTATCCATAAATGATAAGACCTATACCGATTGGCAACATCAATCAACATATATTCACAATTGGCATCATATACTCATTCCTTTGGCTTATTCAGGTCTCGAAAGTCAATGCACATATGTAGATTCCCATTCTTCTTAATGAATGGAGTAATGTTTACCAGCCATTTAGTATATAGGGTTGTTCTTATGAAATTGACCATGAATAGCCTCTCATCCTTTTCTTTGACCTTCAAAGTCACTTCGACTAATATCCTTTTTTAGTTTAAAAGGCCTAAATCCTTTTATGATCAGTAGCTTGTGCTCCATTAGCATTAGATCTAGGCCTAGCATTTGTGTATATTAGTCCCATGCAAATCAATCCTGATATCTTTGGAGCAGGTCTATCATCTTCTTCTTATCTTCTGAATTTAGCATTCCATTGATAAATTCTATCTTGGCAAAGAGTCAATACCCAAATTAACTTCCACTAAGGGATCTTGCACCTCGACCTTCATATCTTCTAATTTTGGTGAAGCATGATTGAGTTCCTTCATCTTTATGTCACCAGATTCCTTCTCATGAATATATTTGGCCATATAAGTTAAAGTCCAAATACTTTTTAACTCTGTATAAGTCACTATCCTTGCTAAGGTATATTGCATAGCCTTGACCTCCTTCGATGCTTTAGTCATCAATCGCTTCTTCAATAGACGGCCTTTCAATGCCTATCAACCATGACATCTTCAAAACATAAGCCAACCCCAAAGAGTTGGTCTTCACCAAGTTCGAGGTTGTAAGATCTTTTTTGGCCTCCCATACTTATCTTTGGACAAAATTAAGATCACAAACCTATGCATTGGCCAAGTTAACATCCACAAGAAAGTGTTTGCTATGGCAGTAATCACCTCTACTCATCCTCACCCTCCTTAACATCCAAATTCTATAATACCAATAGTTGATGTGAAATGATGGCACGTAGTAGTTCACATGAATCCAAACCCCTTATAATGATGTATTATATATATATATATATATATATATAGCCTTGATATTGAAGAAAGTAGACATAGCAACCTAGGCCTCCACTTATTGGTGAACCAGTAACACCTCTTTAAGATTTCTTGAGTCACCCATGGAGTTTGTCACTTCTACATCTACTGTGAACAAGTCTTCTTCTCCTTTGCCGAGCATTTTTATGATAGAAGCTTGCCTAATATGACAACACATCTATTATTCACAAGAACATGCCTTATTGGCTTGCCAAACATATGGATTTGAATGTACAAGGCTTGATGTGCTCACCCATCTCTCTTATTGTCCTTCTGAAAATAGTTACGGTAGCATTAGTGGTCTGTTATTGGCAATATCTCTCTGATGCATGGAGTGGAATGAAGATAGATAAAGAAGAAAGTATTTCATAGAAAGGTAAATAGAAGAAGGGAATGCATGATTTTTGTGGTTGGGAGGCTTTGGATTTTTCTAATAGAGATTTTGATATGGACTCGATGATGTTTCAAAGAGAACTAGTTCAGCATTTAAGCAACTACCTACCATATCCATTTTGCATGTAATCAGGTGTCTAATATTAAAATTTAAAATATACTCCTCCAAATCTTCTCATATCATACTCCCTTATCTCCCATAAAGCCCCTAATCATTAGTGTTCTCCCACATTATGTGCAACCATTTAATGATTCATTTAACCATGTCAAACCCCACAAATCCAACATGATCAACTAAATACTTCTCATTTTATTTAGTGCCTAAAAAATAAAAATTTGTATAATTAAGGAAGAAGAAAAATATATCATGGAAGGTTATTTGACCATTACATTGAGAGCTTTTTAGCCACTCTAACATATAAACCATTCTTCTCTTCGGTCTCTACATCAACTAAGATTTCTAGGCATTCTCATGACTCCTCGAGGTCATATCTATGATCATTGATTGGCTAGCTTTTGCCTAAAATTTATATGGTAAAGTGAATGCCATGTTCACCTCTACCTTATTCAGTAATGAGCTGAATTGTATCATGCTATTATTGTCCTTGGTTCTTGAACTTTTAAGCAACCTTAACTTGTTGCCAAAGTAGTAGCAACCTCAGGCTGTTGAGCTTCCTCATTAGTCATCTATACTTTCCCTTTAATTTTTTCTTCTCCATCACCCTCAATCTCTACCATCACCTCTTCTATGCCTTTGTCATAAATTGAGGGCCTTGATAATGATAGAAAGGGTGATGCAATTTGACTGCTCCTTGTACCATCCATCTAGATGGGTGATTGGTGGCCTGATTGTCTTCAGCCTCCACTACACTTTAGGAGATTGCAACTACTAGGCCATAGCTTTCCTTTTATCTATCACTCTTTAAAATGTGGTCGGGGTGCTTCCAGTACCCACATGAGGAGGTTCTAGTTTGGAATCATCAGAAACCTCTAGCTTGTTGAACTTATACCAAAAGTATTTATGCTACTAAAATAGCACTTTCTACTGGACTGCCTTCCATCTTAAAGTTCAATGGCATGAACACCATCTTTCCAAAAAATCTTCATCTTTTAGTTCATCAAACTCCCATTTCCAATCAAGCTCAAGACCAAGCCCATAATTGAATGCTGCTCTATTTGCATTGGTTTGTTGAAATTTCTTTGGCATCGAGGAACTTAGATTTGTAGAAGCCATGTTACATCATCTTCTGAAAAGGGATTCCCATCTACTAACATCACACCCTTATCCTTCCTAAGAAATTTTAGTTTACCATGTGGATAGCCTTCTAGATGGTTTTCTATAGCATGATGCAATTGATGGTATGGCCACTTGCAATATATTTTATCTTTTAATTCTTCTGGTGGAATGATTTTGTGCCCTTTGAGAAATCAAATTTGCTTGTCTTTAAGTAGATGATTAAAAATCTACCTAGTCTTCATGATATCAAAGGAGTATTTTACTTCCCCTTTTGGAATGGGCTATCTAGATATTGGCTGATTAATTATAAGAGTTAGCCTACTCAGCACTTTGCAAACATAAGGCTTCCCTATAAGGATCTCTATCATATCAATCTCATTATTGTCCTCTCACTTAAGGTTGTACTGATCAAAATTATTGGCCACAAGTTGAAATCTCAAAATTAGGGTTTTGGGAGTACGTCCCCTCAGACATTATTTTGTGCTCCTTTTCTCATAAAATAGTTTCATTATCACCACTTGAGTTGTCAACTAGAAAAGGTCAATAAATTTCTACCCTACATATTTCTTTCTCAATTCCAAGGTTAGATTGTTTTATGCTATCTTCACATATTCATCCATTTTGAGAGATGAATTATAATGATTTTGATAGCCTTCTTGAAGTGAGCCATGAGCCACTTAACTAACTCACTTGGCTGTTAAGATAGCATAGCCAAGTCAAGTATCAAAATTTTAGGCTTGATCTAGTAAAGCTATTCATGTTGAAATTCTTGATCATACTAAGTATGGATAGAATTTAGGGATAACTTAATATGCTATGTGAAGACCGATCCTATCAATCAGTTGGAGAAAAAGCAAAGTTTTAAGGAAGTCATTGATGTCAACTTCACTTCACTTTATCAAAAATCAGCCAATATGTTCCATAGTAGATAAAATGTCATCCCTCAAGAATCTTGAGAAATTAGGAAACTTTATGGCCTTATAGGAACTTGTTGGAAAATGTATCCTAAAGTCAATTATCTAGATTATAGATGGTTGAGCTAAATATAATTATCCTTAAATTATTAATGAATAAAATTATTCTTTTGGCATATTCATCACTTTGTATATTTTTCTATAATGAATTCTTCTGTGATGAAGTCCTCAGGACTATTTAGACTTGACAAAGAATGATTTATCATTTAGTTCTCAAACGTGTTTGTGACTAAATGATTTATTATTATCCAAGATGATAATGTATCGAGTGTAGGTCATTGTATGTCATAAGTGCTGGTTGTCCTCTTAACCAAAAAGTATGAAGATACTGTTATGACATGTAGGTAAAGTGTAGGGATACATTTTACTGAACAAAATTCAACTGTGGAGCTCTCTACTGTCAAGAGTTGCTCACGAAGGATATGGGTATGAGTGTCCCTTAAATCTGAGATCACCAGGATGACCTGCAAGCAACTCACTACACTTAGGTATCAGACTACCTAAATTTTTAATTCAGTGATAGAAGGCTACTGGGTGCAGTCAAGTACTTGACTTATCGGTATGTGAGTCAAGATGCGATTGACCCCTTCAAGTGTTGGAGTAAGTACATCACTGTATTTTAATTTAGCAAATTTTCGATCGGAATAGTCTATATGATGGACGCTAAATTTTGAAATACACTGTGGATGAATTTTAGGATTGATAGTAAATTCTAAATCATTCTTTTGAGCTTTGAGGTCAAGGAGATGAATTATACAATAACCATATGCCACAGGTTTGTCGATGTTGTATTATAATTATTCGATATATCCGAACATTAGCTATCATTACTAGATAGTCACATCGATTGATATAGAAAATTAGTTTCTATACTACCGGCTTAGAATTTTAACCTATGGGATCAGACACAATAGGAGTTTCTACTTGATCTGATGGCTGATATTGAGTCTCGATGATCTAAGACTCTATAGTCAAGAGTTTCACTAGATTGGAACTCTATGATCAAGAGTCCCACTGGACTGAAACTCTAAGTCCTTCATATCCAAAACTCTCTGATCAAAAGTTTTGATGACCTAAAACTCTATGGTCAAGAGTCCCACTGGACTGAAACTCTATGATCAAGAATTCTATTGGACTTGGACATTATGATCAAAAGTCCTAGTGGACTGAAACTCTGAGTCCTACTCATTTAAAACTCTCTGATCAAGAGTCCCACTAGTCTGAGACTCTATGATCATGAGTTTAATTCATTTGGGACACTGGGTTCAAGAGTCCTACTAGTTTGGGACTCTTTAAGAGTTTTATGTTGATGGAACTCTATTACCCGACAACCCATCCGATTTGGACTCAGATACTTTTTAGAGGATTAATTAGCAATTCAATTATTGATTAGCTTAATTTGATTAAGCAATGAGAATTTGATCAAGTTTGATTAAATTTGATTTGATTGAGTTTGATCGATCAGGTCATGAGATGGCCTAATCGTATTGACAGTTTTGATCCTGATTTGATCAGGACTTGGACCTAATTAATTTCTAATTTGATTAAAATTTTATTGAATTAGGTTAAGCCTAATTTGGTTGGATTTAACCTGATCTAATTGGGTCTAGATTAATTAGTTTGGTTGAAATCAATTAGGACCAAGTCAAATAAAGTTTGAATTCACTCTCCCATGCGCCCATCATTTTTTGACTTTTCCACTCTTGTTCCATGCCCAAAATTTTGTACATAACTTTTCTATCACCTAGAAGGTTTCTGCACCCCCTCTCTTATCTACTTTTGATCTAGTCTAAGGGTTGGACTAGTTCAAAGTAAGTTGAGTTTTGAATTCAACTCAGTTTGTTGGAGGTTGGAATCAATCTAACATTATCTGCTTCCCATGCCCTCCCTTTTATTTGTCAAATATTTTTTGAAGAAATAAAAATATGTACATGTAGAAGGAGAGTCCTTCTACATATTCAACACATGGGAGGGGCTATTGGATAAGGATAAGAGGCTCACTTGATTTTTGAAATCAAGTGAGTGGTTAAAACCTCCCAACCACTCGACCCTTATCACTTTCCATGCATTTTTCTCATGGTATTCATGTCAATAAATTATGAGAATTTTTGTGTGTACATAAGAAGGGATTAGCATTATATGATAAAAATTTCAAAGTGATTGGGCTTTAGTTTTGGGCAAAAGAAATCTTGGAGTGAAGGTGAGTAGGGTCCTATAATACTTTACTTTTCCCTCATGTCTCTCTTCTCTTCTGATTTTTACCTCTAAGAATACCTAATTTCTAGATATGATCTAAATAGAGTTTGTAGATCTAAAAGTCATCTTTCCAAAAAAATTTATTTCATAAAAAAACTCCACACAGAGAGGGTGTGATAGAATTTTTAGTGTGTTAGAGTTTTTATGCTGAGTGAAACCCTTGATTTGAAAATCTGGGTTCGGATGGAGAGATCGAGTGTTGTGAGAATCAGATCGCCACCAAATTTGAGACACCTCTTCATCATCCTTCAGTATTTATGCTCTAATTTTTTAGAGTATCTAAAAAATTAAAAAGTATATGATTGATTGGATCAATCATAATCAGCCATTGAAGGCCCCAGCGAGGAGCTAGCACTCCAGTGGGGCTGATCGGGATCAGGAGCTCCATGTGGATCAACCATAGAGGTCGAATATGTGTACAACCATAGTGTGACCCCAGAGCATTATCCGATGGATTCATATTATTGTGATCAACTATCCATGAAAAGATATTATGTTTTGAATAGATAGATATAGTAAAAAGTTTGCTGCATAGTTTTATTTTCAGATCTATATGAATGCATGCATATTATATTTAGATCCTTAGTGTAGGACTTAATATTCTGATATGATAAAAAATTAATTAATTAGATTAATTAATTTTTTACTATATTTTAGCTATTTTTGAAAAAAATTTTAAAAGTAGTACTGCAAATCCTGCACTGCATCCTTCAAATGGTATCATTCGCTAAACATGATATGCTTGTATGATTAGATTAATAATTTAGATTTGATCTAACTAATAATCAAATATTTTGATTAATTAGATCTAAAAATTAAAATCAAGATTGTATGGACTATAGGTTGTCCTGCTGTAGGGTTTATCCTCTGCAATGCTAAGGTTGTCCTTGTACGTGCTTAATCTTGTAGTTGATCATAAAATTTTTAGATTTGATCTAATTTTTTATGATATGTTAAATTAGGCTTTAATCTAATTTTTGATCATGAATGCATGTTTAGATAGGATCTAAAGTTTGATTCATGATTTAATATTATGTAGTGTACATAGTTTTAGATTAAACCCTACAACTAGTGTTGTTTTTGAATTGAGCCGATTCAATTTTAAAGTGAGTCGACTCAATTGGTGAACAATGCTAAGTTATAAAAAACTTTTCAAAATTTAAAAATTATTTTTGAAATGCCGAACCCCAATCCATCAGCCCAAAATTTAATTAAAGAAATTAAGTATTATTCATAGGATCTAGAATTATGAATTAAGATCCTAAGACAAAGACATATGACTGTGGGTTAAAGGATCAGATGAATTAGGTTCATTAATTAGATTAGACCTAAGATTAATAAAGAATGGATTAATCTAGAGTAATTGATCAAATCTAATCAAGTATTGAATTAGATTAGATCAAGAACACTCTAGAATCAACTCCAATAGTTGTAGTTGGATGAGTCTATATCTTTAACAAGACCAAAATAGACTTAATTCATGGCTACGTGGTTAAGCCCAAAATTGCTAGGTTGATTAAATTAAACTGAATTAATCGGTTGGTGTCTAAGATAAGTTTGGCAGTCTAGACCAGTGATTTTTAATTGAGAGCTACTCACACTAATTTGATCTTTGACGAGTTAATGGCATATCCCTTCCACTGATCTCACTTACCTGGTCGATATGGTTGATTGAAATTTGATTAGATCACTTGATGATTTGGACTAACCCATGTCATTAGGAATCAGTTTGACTGATATCAATCAGTATGACTAAATAAGATGCCCATGGACCTAAATTGATCCTAGTCCTAACCTATTGACTTGGTGAAGTCAGTGGGAGGACTTAACTTGGTGAAGTCAGTGAAAAAAATTTGATCCATATCCTTTTTACCCTTAAATCATAAATAACCTAAATCCTCTAAATTATTAGATTCTTAAAATGACTAAGTTATGGTGATAACCGAGTCATAACCTCCCATTAAGATGAATAGTAATGAGTCCAATTTTCTAGGTGGACATTGGAGGTACCTTACACCTGATGTTCATTTGGATATTAAAATTACTATCCATCATATGATGATTAGAGCGTACTCTCTTAATAGTGATCAGGTTAGCCAGAGCTTTCCTCAGGTCTGATTATCATTGGTTTAATGCACTGAAGTTAATCATGTTAATGGTTGGACCTAACCAGACTTTTCAGTGGAGGCCATAGCCTACTGATTTGGTATTTGGAGTAAAATCTAAATATTAAAAATTATTTAAAAAAATAATTGGTTATAAACCTACCTGTAGATGCACATGGGTTAGCGAGAGCTTTCTTTGGGCCCATCTGTAGTCTGTGTGGATTTAAGTACCCACTAAGAAGTTAGTGTAATTTTTCGAATTGGAGGTAGAGGCTACCAATTCATTAAAAATAGTGAAAGAACCTTTAGATTAAAGTCCAAGTCTTTAGGATTTAAATTTGTTCAAGTACTTATTAGGTTTCATGTTTTTCTTTTAGATAAATAGAATGGCTAGAATAAGTCCACTCCATTCACTATTGGACAGTGGTAAGTATTTAGGACCTAAGAACAAGGAGTCTAGTGTTGACCCTAATAAGACAAACCTAGAGAGGAATGGTCTTCTTAACCTAAATAGGTTAAATAGAAAAAATCAGCAAGTGGTTGCTAGTCAAGACTGTTATATGATAACACCTTATAATTTCTCCGTATATGACACATCTACCTGGGTATTAAATACCAGGAGTCCGATTCATATGTGCAATTCATTGCATAGACTTCAAATGGATAAAAAATTTGAGAATGGTGATAGATTTCTTAATATCAAAAATGAAAATCAAGTTCCAGTCCTAGCATTAAAAACTTTTGAACTATTTTTCAAAAATAATAGTATCATTTTAAGTGACTGTCACTATTATCTATTTTTTATGATGAATATAATATCTGTTGGGCTATTGGTCGAGGATGGTTATTATTTATCAATAAAAAAAATTTATTGTAATATCATTATGAATGATGTTACAGTACTATAAGGATAATTGAGAAATGACATTTACATTATATCACAGCCTATTAGTATAATGTACACATCGAATAAATGACCAAAACTAGATAATGTCATTAATGCTTATCTTTGGCACTGTAGACTTGATCATATAAATAAGAATAGGATTAACAGGTTAGTCAAGGAGTGTATCCTTGATATTGATGATTGTGAATTATTAAATACCTATGAGTTCTGCCTTATTGAAAAGATGACCAAATCACCTTTTACCGAAAAAGATGAATGGGCCACTAAGCTTTTGGGTCTAGTACATACTGATGTATGTGAGCCTATGAACACATATGCTAGAGGTGGGTATTACTACTTCATTACATTTACTGACGATCTATCTAGGTATGGGTACGTCTATCTTATGAAGAATAAATTTGATTCGTTTGAAATGTTCAAACGATACCGAAATGAGGTAGAAAAATAACTTGGAAAGAGTATTAAAACTCTTCGATCTGACTGAGGAGCAGAATATCTTTTCAACGAGTTTCTGACATATCTAAGAGAGAATAAGGTTCTCTCATAATGGACCGCTCCTAAAATACCATAGCATAATGGTGTATCTGAAAGGAGGAATCGAACCCTATTGGACATGGTTCGGTCCATGATGGGATTTATAAGTCTGCCAATTTTATTTTGAGGTTATGCACTAGAGACTGCCTATTTTATTTTAAATAATATTTCGAGGAAGTCTATTATAAAGACTCCATATAAGATATGGACTGAGCATAAGCCGACACTCTCTCACTTTAGGATTTGGGGATGTCTAACTTATGTTAAATATTTACAGCCAAAAAAGCTTGGACTTAGATCTAATAAATGCTTGTTTATAGGGTACCCCAAGGAAACTAGGAGTTATTACTTCTACCTTGCTGAAGAACAAAAGATGTTCGTCAGCAATAAAATAGTTTTTTTGAAAAAGGAGTTCTTTAGTAAAGGAACAGCTACCTCTAATGTTGAACTTAATGAAGTTCGATAGGTAGAAAAATCGATACATTCTAGTGAACCTGCAGAACTGAACTTGATAAGATCAAATCCAGAGTCTATTGAAGTGGCACCAAGAAGATCTGGTAGAGTACCGCATCAACTAGATAGATACTATGGTTTTTTGGTCCGGAATGGTGATTTTGTCGAACTCGATAAGAACGATGAGGATCCGATCACCTACATGGATGCCATGTAGAGGTCTGACTTCGATAAGTGGCTAGAAGCCATGAAATTTGAAATGGAGTCCATGAAAGTCAACAGTGTATGGACACTAGTTGATCTACCTGAAGGAGTAAAATCCATTGGATGTAAGTAAATTTTCAAAAGAAAAAGGGGCACAGACGGAAAGATAAAGACCTATAAAGCCTGTCTGGTTGCCAAAGAATATCATCAGCATTATGGTATTGACTATGATGAGATATTTTCTCCGATGGTAATCCTCAAATTTATTCAGATCATGCTTGTGATAGTGGCATACCTAGACTATGAGATCTAGCAAATGGATGTGAAAATAGCTTTCCTAAATGAAGAACTGCATGAAGAGGTGTATATGATACATCCTAAGAGTTTCACATCCATAGACGAGTCTAAGATGTGCAAGCTTCAAAGATCCATCTATGGATTAAAACAGGAATCACGAAGTTGGAATATGCATTTTGATAAAATAATCAGAACGTATGGCTTTATTAAGAATGGAGAAGAATCTTGCATATATAAATGGGCTAATGGTTCTATTGTTGTATTCCTTGTATTGTATGTAGATGATATTCTCTTAATCAGTAATGACATCCCTACATTACAGGAAATAAAGGTTTGGCTGTTATCTCAATTTTTCATGAAGAACTTGAGAGAAGCATCCTTCATTTTAAGGATGAAGATCTATAGAGATAGATCTAAAAGGTTGCTTGGATTGTCCCAGCCTACGTACATTGATACTGTGCTGAAACGGTTCAGTATAGAGATTTCCAAGAAGGGCTATCTTTCGATAGGCCATGGAATTTCACTCTCCAAGAGGGATTATTCGACAACTCCTCAAGAGAGACCGTATGAGTAGAATACCATATGCTTCAATAGTGGATTCTATTATGTACACCATGATGTGTACGAGATTGGATGTGGCATACTTATAAGAGTAGTGAGTAGATACCAGTATGATCCAGGTGAGAATCACTGAAAGATTGTAAAAACTATCCTTAAATATTTAAGAAATACTGAGGATCAGTGACTTATCTATGGAGATTCTGACCTTAAACTTATAGGATATACTAATTCCAGTTTCTAGTCAGACAATGATGACAGCAAAAGTGTATCAGGTTTTATGTTTATCCTAAATGGTGAAGTGGTCTGCTGGAAGAGTTTCAAGTAGCACACTATAACCGATTTTGTATGCGAGGTAGAGTATGTCGTGGCATCTGATGCTGTGAAGAAAGCTATGTGGCTGCATGATAGGAACACGATATTATCATTAAGATACCATATTTATCAGCTTAATCTAATTTTTTAAAATAATTAAAAATACGTAGATAGCAGTAAGTCAGATCAAATCCATAGAAAAAGTAGTATTTTTAGATTTAAAATCTTTGAGTTTTTTAAAAGAAAAAAAAAAGAATTTAGAAATAGAATTTGAAGTCAAAAATTAAAATTATGAAGTAAAAATTAAATTATGCAGAAAAATAAACTTGGTACTAAGATCTACTAGTTAGATCTTAGCATCTACTTACAAAAAAATAAAAAATAATAATTAAAATATAAAAATTAAATTATAATAAAAATAATAAAACTAAAATTAAAGTATAATAATAAAATTTTTATTAATTAAAATTTTAAAATTTAAATATATAAAATTTAAAAAGAAAATAAAATAAAATAAAATAGTCTGATATCTGATCTTGGATTGGCATGGGTGAAAAGATGGTGTAGAAGCCCAGCTTTTTCTCTCAGTACCAGTTACCTCGAAGCAGCCATTAATCCAGAGCTTAGCTTCACCCTATACCAAAGCTTCACCTTGATCGGAGATGTTGATTTCTGGAGGCATGGGGTCCTTTTTATAGAGCTAGGAGGGCTGGAGAGTTTGCTTCTAGGCAATGTGGGACTTAGAGGCTCTTTAATCATCAAAATATAAAGAAATCTAAGTAAAAATTGGATTAAAAGAAGTTCTGAATGAATTCTACTGCTTTGGATGAAATCTGACCATTGATAGAAATCCAACGATCTAAAAATCATCAAAATCGGATGTGTATCAGCACAAATCAGGTTGGATTAAATTCTGGCCATCCAATCGTGCGTTGATGGAGGAAATTTAGCCATCGAATCGAGTTTTGAATGTTTTAATCAAGTCGGGAGCTTCCTGGACCATTGGATCTTCATCAATTAGTTTTTTGGCCATCGGATCGCGCCAGATCACTGATAAAATTTGAATCAAACTCAAAAATAACCATCGCCATCCGAACTTGACCGCAATTAGCCACGGCTATCCAATTGCACAATTACTGTTCCCATGGACCGCATGGACCGGCCGCACCGCACATCGCAACCAATCAGCACCTCCTGTTGCTGAGTGAAAAGTCCAAAATATCTTATGAGTCGCGATGGATTTCTGTGGACCCTTTAAGGGTCTAGGTTCGCCACGTGTCGCACTATGGTTCACCAGTTTCTGCTGAGCTAGCGATCCACACCTGGATCGTGGACCGACTAGTGGCTTCTATGGTTGAGTCGGCTTTAATGGCTTGGCTTGGCTTGGTGGCTTGGCTTGCGGAGCCGGCTGAGCCTTTTTTTTTTTATTTAATTTTTATTTATTTTATTTCTTTAGAAATTCATATCTTCTTCATTTTAGCTCTATTTTACTTCAAACTTATTTCGTTGTGATAAAAAAAAATGAGCTCTTTTATTTTTTAATTTTTATTATTTTTTAATTAATAAAAATATAAATTTCTCAAAAATATGTATCAATTAATTATTAATTCTTAAAAATAAGCATAAATTAACTAATAAATTGATGCTTTTATAGATAAATTTATGGTACTTATCACACCCCCCAACTTAAGCTTTGCTCATCCTCGAGTAAAGAAAGAATTTAGTTTTAAATACCTTTTAACTTTAGAGTTTCGAATTTTATCTAAATAGTTTTCAAAATGGCCATTGATATTCAGTAGAGCTTAAGTGAGATATATCATTAGGATATTAATACTTATCAATAGAAAAATTAAGTAAAGAATATTAAATTTTTCTGAACTTTTTCTAAATTATCCCACCTTTATCTCTGATTTGTCTAAACTTTTATATAGACAAGTGTATTGCAACTTCCACCCTTCATTTATTGATTTTTATTTTTACATTACCCACTTTTTGATGCGAATATCATTGCTTACTTAGGCAATGGGATCCGATTACTTAGTGAAAAATCAATATTTTTTTTTAATGTTGTACCATTATTGAGTGTCTTAACTCCTTAAGCTTTCTATTTGATCCATGTAGCGAGTCTTGGGCCAATGACTCCCAAACCAATTAGCTTTAGGGCACTAGGTATAGAATACCCCTTGGGCTTACCAGCTCGAATCAAATAGGCTATGAGTTAAGACTAGCTTTACAATGAGCTTCTTTATCCTTCTCACTTTTTGACATGAAACTCAATGCTTGCTTAGGCAAAGAGGCTCGGTTACTTAGTGAGAAGTACTTGAAAACTATTTTTAAAAGAATTTATATGAAGAAACGTATAATTATCCTACACAAGCCTATAAAAAGTAGATTTTTCTTTGATGCTAGTAGAAATAATTAGAAATGCTTCAAAGAAAAAAAATTTATGTTCTAGACTTAACTCTTTATTGAATTTCTTAATGCTTGATTCCTCAATATCTCATAGATTCTCTGATCTATGTATCAATTTTTTTTAAAAAAATGCTTAGTTTAATTTGATTCTTAAGTATAATCAGGTGTCTAAATACTAAATACTAAATTTTTTAAGGACTTAAAATTTTAAAAATTTTTATTTTTTTTCCTCCCAACTTAATCGACATTATCCTCAATGGAGAAAAAAAATAAAAAATATAATAAAGAACATGGAAGAATATACCTGACTATATTTTTGGTCCAGCACATGCCTTTGAAAATTTAAGCTCTCCCTCCAACTTATTCAAATTATCCTAAAAAGAAAATAAACTAAAAAGATAAATTAGATGAAAAAAATTAAATATTGGATTGCTTTTCAATAAGCGCTAAGTTTACCGTCTTCAGTCGGACACAATGTAGCTTACTATCCTGTGTCAAATATTGGATTGATAAATTCTAATGGTTTTACATTGCCAATCTCAAAAAGTTGATTTATAATCCCATTATTAATATATTCATTATTAATTATGGGAACATAATTTATGATCCCATTCTCAGACCCATGTTTATTAAGAATTTCTCCTATTTGTTTTTCTAAAATATTTATGAATGGAGTTTTTGTATTAGGAGTTAAGTTTGATTCATTGGGTGCTAGAATAGTGACTAAAGGCAGTTTTAATTCTGGAGCTACATTAATGTGATCTTGTTTAAATAACTTCATTGACATTTCATTACATACCTCTTGATTTTTGTAAGAAGAATCTGCTTCTAGGGTTGAAGGGAATAGGATATTAGGTTTATAAGTTTCAGATAAATCATCTATTCTCTTTTTTTCTATGTCTATCTCATTTAAATTGAAACTAGCATCAGTACTAGTTTTTGGCTTGGATTCTTCTATGTGGTTACTAACCAGTTCTTCTAAATTTTTATTTTGAACTATGGAAGAGCTTATTCCTTTAATGTCTGCCATGGTTCAGCCTATTGCTTCTCGATTTTCTCTTAGAACTGCTAATAATTTCTCCTCTTGGTTAGAATTTAGGTCTGATGCAATAATTACAGGCAAGATTTTTTCTAGACCTAAATATGCATACTTGAGGTGCTCAGGGAGGAGTTTCAACTCTACTTTGGGTGCCTCTTCTTTTGATGACTCGGATGATGGTTTAGTTATTTCTATGAATGGTTCAGTGGAAGGCTCAACAGACTCAACACTCAAGTCTTCTCTTATTTTAGGTGTATTTACCTTATTATCCACTTATTTTTTTGATCTCAAGGAATGAATAGCATTAACTTGATTAACCTGGTTTCCTTGGAATGATCGACCATTTTGATTCTTGGGGTTGGGTTCAGGTTGGCTAGGTAGCCTACCTCATTCATGTTCACTTATGGTAGATGCCAGCTGACCAATTTCTAAGTGGGCTATGGTCTGAGAATTTGAATTTAGAATTTGGCCCATGGTTTGCATGAAATTGCTTAAGATAGCATTGGTGTCAGCATTAGATTTGGCTAGGATTTCCAAGCTTTTCTTTAAAGAACTAAGTTTCTTTTCATTAATATTAAAGCCTGATGGTGGCAAGATGTTTATCATAGGATTAGGCCTTGGGTTCTATTGATTGAAACTTGGACCGCCTACATTTGAGTTTTGTGATCATGAAAAATTTAGATGATTCCTTCAATCTGGATTGTAAGTGGGTGCATAGGGATTGTTCAACGGTCTCTGATATGTGGCATTCACTTGTGTACATCCATTATCTAATTGGTTCATTAGGAGGGGACATTCCTCAAGGACATGGTCTGGTGCATTGCACCTATTGCACATGGGTGCAGATAGTTGGTTCACACTGGCTGGTCTCTGAAGTTTTAAGGCCTCTAGCTTACGTGTCAATGTTGCAATTTTGGCTTTTGCAGCTAGGAAGGTTTGGTAAATTCCATCTCTTGAAGGTGTGGATTTTTCTGGTTTCCTTATTGTTTCCCATTGTAAACTTTTCTTGGCTAGGTCTTCTAAAAATTGCTTGGCTTCATTTGATTTTTTGTACATAAATTGTCCTTGGCACATGGACTCTAGCATTGTTCAAGAATTTGAATCAACCCTTCATAAATTATTTGGCATAGCCTCCAAGTTTCTATTCCATGGTGTGAGCATTAGGTCAAGAGGTTTTTGAATCGGTCAAAGTATTTCCAAAATGATTCACTAGCTAGTTGATAGAATTGGTTTATTTCATTTCTAATTCTAGCTATTTTATGATGAGAAAAATATTTTTTTAAGAATATTCTCACAAAGCTCTTCCAAGTCATGATAGATTGATTTGGAAGACTATAAAGCCACTTTTTGGCATTATCCTTAAGGGCAAAATTGATTAATCTTAGTTTGATTTCATCCTCTGATAATTGTTGTAGTTTCATGATTGCACAAACCTCTTCAAATTTCTTAATGAATATATATGCATCCTCTATTTTCGTGAATTTTGGAAGCATGTTAATGATTTGAGGTTTAATTTTAAAGTTGTTTGCTATGGGTTGGGGCAACCTAATACAAAAGGGTTGGACGGAACCAATTGGATAACATAAATTCTTAAGGGTTTGAGGCTGAAACTGATTTGCTAAATTCATTGTGGATGTTGAGGTTGTAGGATCTGAAATAGAAACTAAATCTATTTTGACTAGTCGACCTAAAATCCTTCTCCACATAGGTGTTGGAGAATTCACTATATTCTCAATGTCCTCAATCTTTTTTTTAATATTCTTTTATTTATTTTTATTTATTTTTTTTAAACTCTCTTTTTTTAAGTTCTAAGTTAATTTACCCTTTTCATACCCTAGGACAACCATACAACATAACTTTCCATTATGCCAGGGCAACCTTATGTCAGGGCAATAGAAATTGAAAATACCTAAAATAAAAATTTTTATTTTCAAATAAGTTTCAAACAAATTAATCTTAACCTAAGATCAGCCTGGACCTAGATAGCTCCTAACTATTCCAAGTCAGCCTTCGAGCTCTCCAAGTATAGGATCAGCCAATCAACTAGCCAGGTAAGTGTAAGATCGGTGGGAGTCCCTCCATTGCTTGCCTTAGATACCAATTGTGCTTGGCCAGATAAGCGAATGGAATCAATTAAGTAACCACCTTCCTTCGGGCCCAGTCATTCCTGAACCATTTTTCTAGACACCAGTCAAATTGACTAACTCTAATCTGGTTCAACTCTTAGGGTTCCTTATTCTATTGAGCTCGAGCTCCTAGGGCTGATGTCTAATTAATTTTAAAATTAAAGGCTTAGGTCAATGCAGGATGTTCGTTGGTTGTTTATGGGCCAAGGAAGGGTGATCAAATCCCCACCTTATCTTGATTAATTGGGTTGTGCCCTTAAGATGCATAAAAGATTTTCAATCAAAGGGTTCTATGCAATTTAAACTAGATGCATGCAACTAATTAAATTCTGAAAGGCTTACCTTGCCTTCATCAATCACCAATAAAAAATAAAAATAAAACTAATATGATGCATGCTTTAAACAGTTAGAATTTCTAATCTTATCATGAGACTTTTAATTAGGTTTAAATCGATATTTTTTAAATTAATTTAAAAATAAAGTAAATAAATAAATAAATAAATAAATAAAAGGACTAGGGTTAGAATTGATCTCACCAAGCAAAACTCCTAGTTCTTTTTATTCTATAATCTCTTTTTCTATAAAATAATAAAAAAATTAGCAAGCAATATTTATAAGAAAATAAAAATTTTATTTATAATTTATTTATAAAAAAATCAAAGAGATCAAAAATTTAATGTCCGTGCCTTCTCCGGCAACGGCGTCAAAAACTTGATAAGAATGCGATGTTGTCATTAAGACACCATGTTTATCAATTTAATTCGACTTCTTAAAATAATTAAAAATACGTAGATAGCAGTGAGTCGGATCGAATCCATAAGAAAGGTAGTGTTTTTAAATTTAAAATTTTTAATTTTTTTAAAAGAAAAAAAAATGATTTGAAAATAGAATTTGAAGTTAGAATTTAAAATTGCGAAGTGAAAATTAAATTATGTAGAAAAGTAAACTTGGTACTAAGATCTACTAGTTAGATCTTAGCATCTACTTGCAGAAAAATAAAAAGTAATAATTAAAATATAAAAATTAAATTATAATAAAAATAACAAAACTAAAATTAAAGTGCAATAATAAAATTTTCATTAATTAAAATTTTAAAATTTAAATATATAAAATTTAAAAATAAAATAAAATAAAATAAAATAGCCCGATCTCTGATCTTGGATCAGCATGGGTGGAAAGATGGTGTAGAAGCCCAGCTTTTTCTCTCGGTACCAATTGCCTTGAAGCAGCCATTAACATAGAGCCTAGCTTCACCCTATACCAAAGCTTCACCTTAATCGGAGATGTTGATTTCTAGAGGCATAGAGTCCTTTTTATAGAGCTAGGAGGGCTGGAGAGTTTACTTCTGGGCAATATGGGACTAAGGAGCTCTTTGATCATCAAAATATGAAGAAATCTAAGTAAAAATTAGATTAATAGGAGTCTTGGATGAATTCTACTGCTTTGGATGAAATCTGGCCGTTGATAGAAATTCAACGATCCAAAAATCATCAAAATCGGATATGTATCAGCACAAATCAGGTCGGATTAAATTCTGACCGTTCGATCGTGCATTGATGGAGGAAATCTGGCTGTCAGATCGAGTTTTGTATGTTTTAATCAAGTCAGGAGCTTTTTGGACTATTAGATCTTCATCAGTTGGTTTTCTAGCCATTGGATCGTGCCAGATCGCTGATAGAATTCAAATCAAACCCAGAAATAACCACCGCCATCCGATCTTGATCGTAATCAACTACAGCCATCCGATCGCACAATTACTGTTCCCATGGACCGCATGGACCGGCCGCACCATACACCGTAACCAATCAGTGCCTCCTATTGCTGAGTGAAAAGTCCAAAATATCCTATGAGCCACGATGGATTTTTGTGGACCCTTTAAGGATCTAGGTCCGCCATGTGTCGCACTGTGATTCATCGGTTTCTACTGAGCTAGCGGTCCATGCCTGGATCATGGATCGGTTGATGGCTTCTATGGCTGAGTTGGCTTTGACGGCTTAGCTTAGCTTGGTGGCTTGGCTCGCGGAGCCGGCTGAGCCATTTTCTTTTTTTATTTAATTTTTATTTACTTTATTTCTTTAGAAATTCATATCTTCTTCGTTTTAGCTCCATTTTGCTTCAAACTTATTTCATTATGATCAAAAAAATAAGCTCTTTCTAATAATTATAAAATTTTATTTTTTAATTTTTATTATTATTTAATTAATTTTTTAATTAATAAAAATATGAATTTCTTAAAAATCTGTATCAATTAATTATTAATTCTTAAAAATAAGCATAAATTAAATGATAAATTGATGCTTTTATACGTAAATTTATGGTACTTATCACTGTAAAAGTTCATCGATGAGTTGGAAGTGGTACCCTCCTTGGATGGTCCGATTCTGTTATACTATGACAGCACTGGAGCCATAGCTCAAGCAAAGGAGCCAAAGGCACATCAGCGTACCAAATATATTCTATGTCTCTACCATCTTATACAAGAGATCGTGGAGTGAGGTGACGTCGAGTTTCAAAAGATCGATGGAAAGAAGAACGTGGCCGACCCGTTTACTAAAGCTCTCGAAATCAAAGAGTTCGACAATCACAAATGGAAGATGGATACTCGATACTATTCTGAGTGGCTTTAGTTTAAGTGGAAGTTGTTGAAAAATGTATCCTAAAGTCAATCATTTAGGTTGTAGATGGTTGAGCTAAATATAATTATACTTGAATTATTAATGAATAAAATTATTCTTTTGGTATATTCATCACTTTGTACATCTTTCTGTAATAAACTCTTTTGTGATAAAGTCCTCAAGACTATTTAGACTTGACAAAGGAGGATTTATCATTTAGTCCTCAAATGTGTTCGCGACTAAATGATTTGTTATTATCCAGGACGATAACGTATTGAGTGTAGGTCGTTGTGTACCATAAGTATTGGTTGTCCTCTTAACCAAGAAGTATGGAGATACTATTATGGCATGCAGGTGAAGTGTAGAGATATATTTCACTGAACATGATCCAACTGTGGAGCTTTTTACTATCAAAAGTTGCTCACGAAGGATATGGGTATGAGTGTCCCTTAGACCTAAGATCACTATGGTGACCTGCAAGCAACTCACTGCACTTAAGTACCGGACTATCTGAATTTTTAATTTAGTGATGGAAGGCTATTAGGAGCAGTCAAGTACTTGGCTGGTCGATGTATGAGTCTAGATGGAATTGACCCCTCCAAGTGTTGGAGCAAGTGCATCGCTGTATTTCAATTTAGCAATTCTCGATTAGGATAGTCCATATGATGGATGCTAAATTTTGAAATACAATATGAATTTTAGGGTTGACAGTAAATCCTAAATCATTTTTTTGAATATCGAGGTCAAGAGGATGAATTATACGATAATTATATGTCATAGGTTCATCGATGATGTATTGCAATTATTCGACCTATTCGAATGTTGGGTACCATTTATACATGGTTGCATCAATTGATACAGAAAATTAGTTTATATGCTACCGACTTAGGATTCGAACCTATGGGATCACACACAGTAGGAGTTTCTACCTGATCTAATGGCTGATATTGAGTCTCGATGATCTAAGACTCTATGACCAAAAGTCCCACTGGACTGGGACTCTATGATCAAGAGTTCCACTAGACTGGGACTCTGAGTTCTTTATGTTCGGGACTCTTTGATCGAGAGTCTTGATGACCTGGGACTCTGTGGTCAAGAGTTCCACTGGATTGAAACTCTATGGTCAAGAGTCTCACTAGATTGGGATACTATGACCAAGAGTCTTAATGGACTAGGACTCTAAATTCTACTCATTTAGAACTCTCTGATCAAGAGTCCCATTGGTCTGGGACTCTATGATCATGAGTTCGATTCATTTAGGACACTGGATTCAAGAGTCCCAGTGGTTTGGGACTCTTCAGGAGTTTCATATTGATGGAACTCTGTTGTCCGATAATCCATCTGATTTGACCTCAGTTATTTTTTGAAAGATTAAATAGCAATTTAATTATTGATTAGCTTAATTTGATTGAGCGATGAGGATTCAATTAAGTCTGATTGAATTTGATTCGACTAGATTTGATCCGATCAGGTCATGAGATGACCTAATCGCTATAAAAATTTTGATCCTGATTTGATCAGGACCTAGACCTAATTAATTTTTAATTTAATTAAAATTTTATTAGATTAGGCTAAGCCTAATTTGGTTGGATTTAACCTGATCTAATTGAATCTAGATTAATTAGTTTGGTTAAAACCAATTAGGACCAAGTCAAATGAAGTTTGAATTCAAACTCTCCCATGCACCCACCATTTTTTGACTTTTCTACTCTTGTTCCATGCCCAAAATTTTGTACGCAACTTTTCTATCACCCAAAAGGTTTTTGCGCCCCCTCTCTTATCTGCTTTTGATCTGGTCCAAGGGTTGGACTGGTTCAAAGTAAGTTGAGTTTTGAATTCAACTTAGTTTGTTGGAGGTTGGAACCAATCCAACCTTATCTGCTTCCCACACCCTCCCTTTTATTTGTCAAATATTTTTTGAAGAAATAAAAAGATGTGCACATAGAAGGAGAGTCCTTCTGCATGTTAAACACATGGGAGGGGGTGTTGGATAAGGATAAGAGACTCACTTAATTTTTGAAATCAAGTGAGTGGTTAAAACCTCCCAACCACTCAATCCTTATCTTTTTTCACATATTTTTCCCATGGTATTCACATTAATAAATTATGAGAATTTTTTTGCATGCATAAGAAGGGGTTTGCATTATGTGGTAAAAATTTTAGAGTGATTGGGCATTAGTTTTGGGCAAAAAAAATCTCAGAGTGAAGGTGAGCAGGGTCCTATAGCACTTTACTTTTTCCTCATGCCTCTCTTCTCCTTTGATTTTTACCTCTAAGGATATCTAATTTTTAGATATGATCTTAATAGGATTTATAGATCTGAAAGTTATTTTTTTATAAAAACTTATTTCATAAAAAAACTCCACACACAGAGGGCGTGATAGGATTTTCAGTGTGTTAGGGATTTTGGGTTAAGTGAAATCCTAGATTTGGGAATCTGGGTTCGGATGAAGAGATCGAGTGCTGTGAGCATTGGATCGCCACCAAATTTGAAACACCTCTTCATCATCCTCTAGGTATTCAAAAAATCAGAAAGTATATGATCGATTGGATCTATCGTAATCAGCCATTGAAGGTTCCAGCGAGGAGCTAGCACTCCAGTAGGGCTGATCGGGATCAAGAGCTCAGTGTAGACCAACCATGGAGGCTGGACACATGTGCGGCTGCGGTGCGACACCAAAATATTATCCGGTAGATTTAGATTATGGTGATCAGCTATCCGCGAAAAGATATTGTATTCTGAATAGATAGATGTAGTAAAAAATTTACTGCATAATTTTATTTTCAGATCTATATGAATGCATGCATATTGTATTTAGATTCTTAGTGTAGGACTTAATATTCTGATATGATCAAAAATTAATTAATTAGATTAATTAATTTTTTACTGTATTTTAGCTATTTTTGAAAAAAATTTCGAAAGTAGCACTACAAAACTTGCACTGCATCTTTCAGAACTTATACACCTAATCATATTAATCAGGATATAATTTGTGATATAATAGCTTTAAAGCATGCTGATATGTACACTTCAATTGGTCTTGCACCATCTCAACCAACTAAGCAACACTCATGATGTTCCCGCTCTTGGCTTTTTAATTGGCAAGTTAGGCAGACAAAGCTAGTTCTGATACTAACTAGAAAAGAGGATTATTATGTATGTAGAAGGTACCTTGATTATACTAGAGTTATTCCTTGGTATGAAAATTTTATGCCACTAATTGCTGAAATGGAGATGGTAGAATATGTTGAAGAAGTTACTCTCGGTATTAAAATGTGGTGGTACAGGCCACTGTTATGGTGGTAGTGGAACCCATTGTGGTTGCCCCCTAACTCTTGGTGCAAGCATAGGCTATGCTTGAGACTAGGTATTTTGGCCATTCGTCCCTACTGAACAACCATCCATATAGCTAGAATTGGCATTAGCAAACCATCATTGGCATTACTTTGTATGAGACTGCAGAGATCAGGATGATTAGGATCCATCCTAGGCTCGCTGATGACTATGGTAGGGTTGCGACATTATCAACCAATAGTTCAGTATGTTCATTAGGAGCACTAATCCCTAAAGAAGCATATTTGTCACCTTAGTCCTGAGAACCCATAGTCTCACCATGGTAATATTGGGCTTTGCCTTTATCGTAGTCCAAAAGTTTCTATAAATCGGCCCTCTCTAACAGCCTAGCATTCTCATACCACGGAGGCTGATGGACTGAAATATGATCAGCCCCATTCACCACACCATATATAGGAGTGAACTGTGGCACTTGGAGTTGACCAATAAATACCTAAATAAGCTGATTAACTTAATTCAGAATTAAAGTAGAGCCTCACTTTGCTCCATGAATGACCCTAATAATATGGCTATTTGACTTATGACAAACTCCAAGATGTCCACTCTTATCCATGCGGAACTTAATCTGTGCAACTATATTGTAAAGAGAAGCGGCTTGAGAATGAGCCATCTTTGATTGAGAAGAGTGACCTCTTTGAGAAAGCTCCCTTGGAGGGGTAGAGCTTGTACAATTGCAAAATTCTTCGATTCTCTAAGGAGCAGGGGAGGAGAGTCTAGATTGCTCTGCCTAAGAATACAAAATCTCTTCTATGCGGAACGACGGACTACTTGGTTAAAACCTCCACCTTCTTTCTTGATGATGTGATGGTAGCCATGCGGTGTTCCACCGGACATGCTATAATATGTGTTTTCTGTGGAGTTACGCTCCCACCACTTAAGGAGATAGACATGCCTAGCACATGTCAGGTGGTATAAGAGTATAATATATATACAAGCATACCACTAGCATTGGATTAGATGGTGATTAAAAGGTAGATAGAAAGTAGCATATATCCATTTGTCTTGATTCTTAAGAATTTTTGCCACCAACAAATATTATTCGAAAGAGATATATATTTTATTATTTTTTTAATAATAAAATAATCATAATACAATCATTGATCCTTGTAACTATTCATGTTGCCATAATCCTCGATAGTTCTAATTGTTTGTTTATGTGTAATGTAACTACAAATCAGAACATAATGTTCTTCAACCAGTGGCTTATACTAGTATATTATGAATCTATGATGGTCAATGAAGAATGAATTTCGATTCTTTGGTCTACCTATCTATGTCATGGCTAAATACTATCTTTTTAACCTACGCCTTCATTGATTCATCATATTCAAATTCCGTCTCGCCCAACAAGAATCACATAGCTCTCGTATATTCTATTTCCATCTAAATCTAGTACAGGTGATGCATACTCAAGATCGTTGGTTCGATTATCGAGATGGAATGTATTTATTTTTTTTATATTTTCTATCTATTATGTCTCTTCACTCTTCATATACATATTTTCTTTGATTTAATAAATTAAAGGATAGTGTATTATTTTTTATTTTATTTTTAAAAAAAATTCTCACAAGTATAATACATTAAAATTCACATGTGCTATGAAATTCAGGCATTCCCGTATGTATGTGTGTATATATATATATATATATATATATTAGTCTTTTATTTTTTTTTTTTTTCCCTCGTTCTTTCTTTCTCAGCCTGTGCGCGTGGAACACGAAAGGAAGAAGTTATCTTCAAAAAACATAAAATTAATAAAAGTGAAAATCTTTCTCCAGACTCTTTTCAGCGTACCAATTGGCTTTAACCGTAACCAAACCTTGCCCGTGGCCTCGTTGGGAGTATGTCCCTGTCCGTGGATGAGACCATGTGAGGGTGCTCAGTTGTACTGGGTCCCACCTTCTGAGCCCACTTATTTACATGGAAGTAAGCGTAGGAGCGGAAGGTAAAGAAAGTACACATCACCTGGCTCAGGCATACAAGCAGATTTGTTGGTTGATGATCTCCAAGTTATCACAAATTTGTCAGAAAGCAGAGCGGCAGATAGAAACAAAGAAATACGCATAAAGAGAAAATGAAAAACAAAAAAGCCCAGCAGTAAAATACCCACCTTGCTCGAGGTAAGCGATGTGCCCATCTTGTAAAGAATTGCATGCTCGTTGCACGTGGTCCACGAGATCTTTCCCGATTGCTCATAATTTGGAGGTGAGCGGGTTCAGTTTCAACCGACCTCAACCATTTTAGCATGCCAATCAATTTTTTATTTTTTTATTTTTTTATTGAGGGATTGAGATGCACACAGGAAAAAAGCCGATGAAGCTTTCCCCATTGGCAAAGAGTGGACACATCCAAATTAAATAAATATCAAAAGATGTGATAAAACATAGCGGGAAAGTGAGTTAAAGAATCAAAAACTGGATATTGAAAGTCATTTCTTTTTGCTGATTTATTTTATTCTATCTAGTTTCAGATTATAATAATAATATATATATATCTTTATTTTCATAAAATATTTTAGACTATAAAATCAGGCTGATTACTTACAATGAGAATAGTATTTAAGAATAGTCCTAGATAAAGTAAGAAGCATGGGGAATATCATGCTATCCACTTTTCCCCCAAAGACCAAGTGATTAATATTGTTAGCCATTTAGGATTTGTTTGGTAAAATCCTATTGGAGAGAGTGCATGAGGAGAGGAAGGGAGCAGAAAGAGCATTGGGGTTGTTGGCTCGATCCTTGCAAAATTTAAAACAAAAAGGATCTCTGAAGATCTTCCTTTCCAATCCTATAGGGTTGGGCCTACGACTCCTGCATTCTGCCTCTTCCTTATTCTTTTCTCATCATCCCGTGCTCATTTTGTATTAGTCCCATTGGATTTTGATATTATTCTGCCAAACAACCTCTTCATTGAAATTTTAATCTTCATAAACCACTTGGTTCTTATACTAGCTATTTAGTTAATATGCTAATTAACTTCAAGCATATATATATATATATATATATATATATATATATATAGGAGAAAATAAAAAATATAAAGCTAGAACATGTTCAATTATTTGTTAAAATATTGCTAAGGCTTAGAGTATGTATGAACTACGTTAGCACCATGTTGGAAACATTGTCATTGCTTGTAACTAGTAACTATTATATGATAGGAAGGATAGTCTTTAAATTCATAGCTTAGACCTAATTAAAGTCAGAACCACTTCAGAGTAAATAATTAAAGACCTAAAGTCATCAATTTATTATGGCCCAGTTTTAAAAAATATTAGTAAATAGTTAATCTAAAGTATTTTTGCAATGCGGACAATTTATCAACTGTAAAGCAACAAGTCTACACTAGTGCAGACACATGGTCTCACGTAAGTCATAGCGTAAAGTGTAGGCACTTTGTGTATGTTAGTTGCCAAGGGAGTACCAGGGTTTTGTAGTACCCATGCATGCATGCATTTGGAGAGGTACGTAGGCAAGCGTACCTGGGAAGCCTACATTTGGAGGCAATAGGGAATATTTTTTGCTATGCTTGAAACAGTACCTTTTATAGACGACGACTGTTGAGAGAATATCTTATTGGCTGGAATGAGCCATGATGTGCCCTGGCTCGAGGTCATTCCAAGAAATAGTGTGAAGAGTCACCAACTTTTTCTAGGTTACATAAATAAAATAAGACGACCCAGTATCTTGGGATTCTCGAATCATGGACATAAAAGAAGCTGCACGTACGAGAGAGACCAATTACAGCACATGAAAACAAAGCAAGCAAGTCAAGTCCCATCACTGGTCTCTGGACATTGGGGACAAGTGCCTACCCTTGGCTGGGTCTGTTGTCGTGCCATTGGTGGCTCTTCATCAGGTGCTTCCTCCGACACGAGAGAGAGAGGGGGAGGGGGGGGGGGGGGGGGGGGGACGGGGGTTCGATCCAAAAGCCAAGAGTGATTGGGCTCCCCACTCCCTCCATTTTTTTTCCATCACTCTCCCTTCAGCTTTCCAAATCTCCCTCCCAAAAGACCAAAACCCGCTATTGACAAAAAGCTTTGGATGGAGAATTTTATAACGGGGAAGATAACTGTTCAATTATATATGACAGTTGGGTCAAGGTTTGTGCCATTATAACATTGATTAAGAGTTCGGTGAGCTAATTTTCAGTTGAGTTTCAACATCTCAACTGCTACTATTAGAGAAGTTGTGCGGTTCATAATTAAGAGAAACAAAGAGTACTAAAGAGAAGAAAGAAATATGATGCAGAATTGAAAAAAATCTCTCTTCATATTAGTTTCATTCTCTCTCTGTCTCTTTCTCATCGTCTTTGAATACATAACCTAAATCCGCTTCTCTAGTTCTATTTTGTCCCTAAATCCGCTTCTCTAGTTCTATTTTGTTTTTTTGGTAAACATGTCATTTTTGTTTAAGTGCATGATCGAGAAATGGGTTGACAAATAAGTTTTTGGGTTGTATAGGACAAACGAGTTATGCATAAATTTATTTTCTTTGACCAAGGGTTGAGCTACAAACATGTGCGAGGGGAGGTAAATCATATTGCTATGACCCTATTTTTGACCAGTGATCAAATGGCCTATGGATCCATTATGACAAGCAACGCGTGGTTGACAAGTGAACAATCAACTCGGCAGTGACGTATCATTGATATGATCTGATTTGAGTAGTTTATGGATGGTCAATTGACTGAGTCAAATGACTAATTGCTGGTTTATTAACTGGATTAGTAATAAATCATTGACCATTTAGTCTTTAACCACTCAATTGAGGCAGCATAATGTGTTCTAATTATCTCATTTATTAGAACTACTTCCTAATTATCGTGCAACTGAAATCAGCGATATGGTAATTGACAATAAATTAACATGTAGAAGGTTAAAGGGTCAGCAGTAAATAAATAAATCAATACATGCAACCATACATAAAAGAGTTATATGGTAAAGTATGTCAAGGCTCCATGCAAGAGAGAGCTTTCATTTATAAAGAGTAGCCTCCTAATACCAAACCCCTCCTATGCATTCTGCACTTGCTGCATACCCACGTGTAACTACCACTCCTAAACTAAAAGCTCAGATGATCTTGTATCATGTGTTCTATAATATTCCTCTATAATCTCCGGTCACTATATGGCTACCAAATCATCATCCCATCTAGAGATACCCAATGCGTTGCTGCCATATTATCAGGAAATATATTAAAAACACATCATTGCATGATTGGGGTGGGAACAGATGGCCCTAGCTCGAAAAATGTGAAATTTTTATGAGGCTATGTTTTAATTATCCGGAACTGTGTTCATAGAAATGAACAGTAAGTATATGCAGCCATTAACTAATCTCAGAAAACATATGCATCCATTAATAGCTTTCCATTTTGGAAAAATCATCCTATCTAATCTTCCCATGATCAGATTTTAGGATAAAAGAAGTTATTCCATCCACTCGGCTAGTTCAAAGGATCTTGTTTTTGAAAAAAATGGTATATATAAACATGGGGTTAATCAATTATATACCAAAAATAAATTATAATGGCCTGTAACATCATGGTAGCTCGATTTTAACAAAACAGAGTATCAGTCAGTCGCACTTGGGATGCAAATAATAGTTCATTATTAAATTTTAAAAAATAACTGGTCTCACTAATGACTTAAATGATAAGAATTTCATCATTCTTCATGCACTAAAAGACAGCCACAAGTTTTTAAAATGACTAAAATAAAGATAGAAACAACTTGAAGGCATAGGCCAGCCTTGTTCTATTTCCTTGATGGCGGATCACCTAGAGTTTGCTTGCTAGAGGGAGTAGGTTCTGAAAACAACGGTCGCGGGACCGTGCAAGGCATACATGTTTGCGGTATGAGTCATGGCTCCAATATGCATGGGTTTGGGAACCTAAGCTGGTTTTGCCTTGTTAGGAAAATTTAGTTTGAGTTTTAATTTTTGTAATTTTTTATTTGAGAATTTTGATGTTATTAGGAAAGTTAGTGTTCGGGTTGATCGAGATAGAATAGCAGTTACCATCCTATATTGGAAAGTAGGGGAAACGGTTTTCTCTTCTATTGCTTAGAAACACACCCTTAGGGCTCTTATCATAATCATACCATGAGATGATTTAATTATTGATCGGTAAGAAATTCTTTCCTAAGAATTATTATTATCTTCTCTCTACTCTCTCTCTCTCTCCTCTCTTTTGGTGGAATTTTAGGATCCGTGAGTGCTGCTAGAGCTGTATCCTTGGAGTTGCTAGCCAAGTTGGCATTTTCGGCCTCGAAAGAAAATGACCCATCCATGCTTCTCTTCCAACTACCGTTTGTCCATTCTAACACCTTATGTTGTATGTACTATATTGAGGTTCTACCTACCAAAATTAGTTCTTGGAATAACCCTTTCTCTTTTAAGTTTTCAATCCAAGTTCAATACCTTCCAATGTTAGTGGGTATTAGAGAACGATTTCAAGATGCCACCCTACCACCACAACATCGAAGAGCACGAAGGACATGGCAATATTCGAACATGAGACAAGATGCAATATGAACTCAAATATAAGTTCCTCCTTGAAGATTATTGCTGCAATAAATTTCTTAAGCTTCATAATATTTGGCAGCATGATGTGATTGTAGAAGAGCATACAATGGAATTAGAGCAACACCTCATAATGTGCGATATCAAGGAGTCCTAGGAGAAAGTTATAGCATGATATCTTAAATAGATAAAGTTTGAAATTGAGCAAGTCGTGCAAATCTAAAACATGACATGATTGGCAACAAAGTTGAGAAGCAACAACTAAGAGTCAGTAGTTCTCATTTTCCAAGGCATAGAGCTGGTGCATCCAATCGGGGGAATTCTATACCAGAAATATTTCCGTCCTCAAATTCTAACTCCTCTCAATTGACATAGAATAAGGATAAGGTCATCATGGGCACCACCTCCAGCCAATCTAACATTGTCACCTCCCATCCATATAAAAGCTTCAACTTACTAGGGTTTTGGTCATATATTACAAAGACTGCCAAATTGAAAGCTTGTCATTTTGGTAGAGAAAGAAGACCATACAGTTAAGTGCGATGAGGAAGGCCTGAGCAAGAAACAATTAGTACATGCTAATCAAGGTGAAGCCTAATGGTCTGTTGCAACTTGAAAACAATTATGGTAGTTGACAAAGAAGATTGGTTGTGCCACAACATCTTCCTAACTAATCGACCTTGCATGGAAAGGTATACAATGTTATCATAGATGGAGAGGCAACCATGAGAATGTTGTTACTATACTAATGGTAAATAAGCGGAACTTGCCTACTAAAGATCACTCTTGTCCTTACAAGTTACAGTGGCTAAGGAGATGAAAAAAAGTAAAGGTAATAAAACATTGTTTGGTCCAATTTTTTGTTGGAAAATGATATCAAGATGAGCGGTGCTATTTATTCTTATGGATGCCTTTCATATATTGTTAAGATTTCCATGGCAATATGGTTGTAGAACTATCCATGATAACTTCAAGAATACTTATATCTTTAAGAAGGATGATGTAAAGATCAACCTAGTACAGTTGAAGATAAATCACCACCCCATGCCTCCATCCAATACTAGCACCATTGCCTCTAAGTCGAAGCTCCTCAAGGCATGTAAGAGTCCACTATTGTGTGCCCTTATGCTTGAAGAGAATGAGGGGTCCATGAAGCTTACCAAGGCAATCAAGCCGCTCCTCGAAGAATTTACTATTGTAGTGCCTAATGAGATTCTAGTGGGACTTCCACCTATCCATGACATCTAACACTACGTCAACTTTGTATGCGATGCCATCATCTCCATCATGCATGCGTATCATATGAGTCCCAAGGAGTATGAAGAACTTCAAAATCAAGAGAGAGCTATCGAGAAAGCGTTGTTTCAAGATAGCTGTTGCCCAGATAGACAATCCAAGAGGAAAAATAAATTGAGTTTTTTTACAAATTATAACTTGCCATGCAAAGAAAATAAATTAAGTGGAGCAATGTGAGTGAGGGCAACACAATGTAACAAAAGTAAGAACATGCAAATAATGAGCAATGAAAAGTAATGACAAGGCACAAGCAAATACAAGATTTTATATTGATTTGGCGTCAAACTCAGTATCTATATTTACTCTTCAAGCTATCTTTGATAATTTTACTATAATCCAATTGATTTTCTCAATGAAAATGAATCAAAATCATACCCTCAAGCCAATTCTAGGCTCACACAATAAGCACACTTCTATTCAAGGCATGGATCACTACAAGAAAAAAGATTATTAGTGACGGCTAATTGCCATTGCTAATAGTCATTTAGCCATTGCTAATACTATTAGCGATGGAACGCCATCACTGAAAAACCATCCCAAATAATCTCATTACTAATTACCATTATTAGCAATGGCAATTTAGCCATCATTAACAAAAGTAATTAGCGATAGTATTAGTAACAAAATTTCATCCCTAATAATTTTAATTTTTTGATTAAAAATTTTTAAAAAATTAGCGATGGTAGTTTCCATCTCTACTATCATTGCTTATAGTTTTTTTATTTTTTAAATTAAACTATCAGCGATGGCAAGAGCCATTGCTAATGTCATCACTAATAGTTTTAAATTTTTTAAAAAAGTTTATAATTAAATATTTTAAAACCTATTTTAATCACACTAATAAGCAATAATATTTTTTAAAATCTATTATAAATAAAATAATAATTATTTAATACAATCATAGATTAAAAATTAATTATATTATATAAAAAATATAAATTATATAAATTAATAAATTTATACTACTTTACAAGTATCAAAATTATATACATATCAGAAAAAAAAATATGTATGATCCTCCTTATCATCCTCCTCATGCTCCTATATGTCCTCTCTAGCAACTGGTGGATAAGAACCGGATGTCCCAACATCCTGTTGTTGCTCTAAAAATTAATTTTGATAATTATAAAATATTTGAGAAGATACTAATAATTTTGACTTGAAAATAGATTAATTGCATATTTCAGGTTCAGTAAAAAATTCCAAATTTATTAAGAAAAAGTGACGAGGGGCAAAATCATAATTTTATAAAGTTGGAGAAAATATATTTCGAAAGTTTGAAGAACAAGCTTAAAAGATTTTTGATCTTTTGGAGATAGTTTCAAGAATTTTGGATGCAAGAATTGGAAGAAAAATAGGTTTTAGCAAAAGGATCAACCCTTGGATCAATCCCTACTAAAATGGGCTAATTGGCACACTAATTTTTGGTCGGCACACCAAAGGGGATGATCCTAAGATTGACTCTTATGCCAGAGGTCAACCCCAAGGTCGACCACTACTACCAAAAAATAGAAACTGATCATTTTTCTATTTTCTATCATAAAGGTCGATCCCTGTGCAGGAGACGACCTAGGGGTCGACCCCTACGATGAAAAAACTCCGCAACAACTATTTTTCAGTCCATTTTGGCTGCATTTAATGCACATTTAAAGTCCTCCAATGGCTCTAATCCTGTCCAAATTTTTTTATAACATTTATTGAAGATATAAAAGCTTAAAAAGAAGAAAAGAAAATAAGAGATTCAAGCATTCATTTCGGTCCTAAGCAAAAAGTTCTCTTCAAGCAAAGAAGCTTTCATTTCAAGCTTACAAACCCCTTAAAAGCTTATTCAAATCTTCAACAACTTTGAGAAAAATTAGAAAAAACTTTTTTCTTAGTTATGTAAAGATTTTTTAATATTTTATTTGCTCATTAAAGGGGCTAACTTTGTATTTTATTATTTTTAACACTTATACTCTATTTTATTATTTTGATTTAAATTTTGAAGATTGCAAAATTTGGAAAGATTGATCCGAACCTTGAATCACATTGTATAGGATTGGCTTGTATCCCAAAAATAAATATTCTAGCTTGGGATAGATAGGGTAGGAGGTACCGACATTGTATTCTTGTTGAATACGTTTAGTGGATTTGAATTTATAAGTAGGAGCTTGGAAAGTAGATATAGGTGCAAGGATTGGCACCGAATCATTATAAATCTTGATTATTTGTGGTGTACTTATTTGTTCTCTATCTTTATTACTTCATTTTCTTGCATACTTGCATCTCATTTCTATACTTTGCTTAAATCACTCACTATATATAACTTGCATATCATCACATAACTCTTGTAGTTCTAAGTTAGCTTTAAAATTTTAAAAACCTAATTCACCCTCCCCCTCTTGGGTTGTATAGCTAGGCAATACCTATAATGAAGAAAAATAAAAGATTATTAATAAGTTTCGATATAAAAGCGTATATATTGATACGGAGATGTATATTTTGATATACTATTCTGATTTTTAAATAAATTATTTCTATACATTTTATTTGATGATACAGAGCTATAAACACCTCCGATCTATTGATTGGATGGTTAGATTGAATTTTTACCTTCTAGATCTTCTTTCTAGACTTAAACCTAAATATGTGAAGCTTCTTAATATAAAAATTTAAAATAAGTAAAGAAAATTATAACTAGACTTATCTATTGTGATGGCTATGATAATGAGCCCAACTGACCGTGCAAATATGGATTTTGAAGAATCTTAATAACTATACCACAGATGGCATCTCAGAAGCTCTGAGGTCATTGGCTCCAAGGCTTCTGTATGATCTCCTCCATATATGCATCATTCCATCATTCCATGTTTGAGTCATCGAGCCCAAAGATGAGGACATCGATGGAGAATATTGAGCTACTGGAGGGTTGAAGTTGTGGCCAAATACTATGACCCTGCTCCTACTCATCTCTTTGGTGGCCTTGAGCCATCTATCGAGGTTAAGGAGGGGCTGATAGGATGGGTCCTTGCCGTACCGCGATATGAGATACTCAGTATAATCCACTTGTGCACTTTAGAAATTCATTAGTCCATACATATCAATATATATAAAAAATTAATAAATAATTTTTTAAGTTGTTACCATGATCTATCAAGATCGAAGATCTAAGTAATCACCAATCCTCCTAGATTGGTGTGTGGCATTCCATAACTATAGCTGCCTTGATGCACAACTTAGCTACCATGTCTATAATAAATAAATAATAAAATAAAATTAATTAAAATATACATATAATCAATTTAATATGAAATTAATTTAAGTATAGAATTTTTATCAATCTATCAGCCATAAAATATATGTTAATGGAGCCATCAATGTGGATGATCAGATGCTGCTAGGCGGTCCAATTTTGTTGTTCCCTCTACTGCCGACTAGAGTACTCCTTAATACTCACTAGTCGTAGAGGGCCTCCCATATGTTCTCATCCATATCTAGTAATCTATGTAAGACTTCTAGTTCGATGGTAACTCGAAATTGGAATGCTATCTGATGGACTATTGAAGGCTGTACAGCCCATCCTGAAACCTCCATATGGCCACCTCCTTAAAGGTCTAACGACCAGTCTCCTCATCCTGAGTCTCAAATTGATAGTATCCTTGCAAGTAGATGTTAGATATATGTGCCCTAAAAGTCAGAACTGGCTGACACTTGTAATACACCTCTAGGGGCAAAATTATAATTTTGACTATAATCAATAAAATAGGTTATTTTCTATCACATATGTGTATTTAGTGTCTGTAATACATCCTTTGAGTTAATGGTAATGATAATTCATATTTTCAAGCGTTGAAAATTTAAGATATGAATAATCATTATTAACTCATAAAATGCTTCCGACCATAGGATCATCACGAGGATGGTGATTGATTCGAAAGGTTGGTGTACAATCACTTCTCTTTAGTAGATGAGTCTTGAGTCTACGGTGTGGAGACACTGAAGTGAAAGTACAAGTACTCATTAGAGAACGAGGGCACTGAGCGTGACCACCTCGAGTAATCATTAGGAAGTCTACCTTCTCGTCAATGACTGACTCGATGCTGTAGTGGTGTGTCTGGTTCTTTGACCTAAGGTACATTGGCAATTCACCTTAAGGGTGTTATAGTTTGACAACACCATAACTCGATCTCCTAGCCAATCGAAATCCTGAGGTGTATGTTGGCTATAGCACGTTCATTGTAGGAACTGAATTGCATCAAGATGGAATTTATCTACCTCGGTGGTAGAGGAGCAGCCCTATGATGATCATGAGAATCAAGTTTAGAAGCCCATGGCCATGGCAGAGTGAAATAATAGAAAGAGTTTCTATTTAGGTTTTCACATCGGACTTGAATCGAATGATTACATCATATGACAGAAACTAGGGTTTGATGAGTTCATCATAACCCTAATCTGATCGGAGCTCAAGATAGAAGAACTTAATCACACAGGTAGCTACACCAAGAGGTTCGCATTCAGCTCTGATGGGTTGCCACCATATACTGCTAGGTGTCACTGATGGATTTTGGGAGCAATTAGAATGATTTAGATGATCGATCATTCTAGCTGTTCGAATTAGAAGAGTTCTGATCCATCGAAAGAAGTTTCAATGATGTCGATGATAGAGATCATGACATATCCCATTACCATATAGAACTGAACCTAACTGGGTCACACAAATAAGGATTTAAATCTGGTGATCATCAATTAAACTGATCCAATTCAATTGATCTGAATGAGATTCAATTAGGTTCAAAAAAATCGTGCTAGCACTCGATTGAACCTAACATTCTTCTTTTACTATCATAAATAGTTATCCTGACTGAGCCAAAAAAGTTTGTGCTCGATCAGAGGCCTTCACTTGGTCTGACTGGAGCCTATCCAGGTCAGAAAAGGGTTGTCTTATTTTGTAAGACAATACCTACCATTTTTGATCACCTATCATTTCTCGTCCTTTGACTTTGGTCAAAAGTTGACTTTTGACTGGTCAAATATTGACTATTAATACTTTAACTTCTGTCCATGTGTCATACACCTATTGAAGAGCTAGTGGGGGCTTATCTTCCTACCAGAAACTGAAGGAAAATCCTGATTTCTCGGTCCAGGTTCGTTCAGATCTGATTAGATCAAGAGATATATTTCAAAAATTTTTCTCTTTGATCTATATCAGATATGGAATATTTCAGATCTAATTCTTATTATTTTAATAAATAAAATAAAATAAGAATAAATTAAATCAAATTTAATTTACCTGATTTGGGTAATCCTATTATCCGTTGATGATCCTATTTGCAGCGAAAGGTTTTGGATCTAACCACGCAAGCGCCTAGCCTCTACTGGTATCCACTTGGGCTGGATCTAGAGATCCTCTTTTTCTCTATCATGCCTTCAAAAATTAGATCTGGAGCTGATCTGGAGGATCTTCAAAACTCTTTTGAAGATCAGCAGTCGTCCTTTGCAGCAGCGCAGCCTTCTAGCTTTCAGTCGCCTTTCTTTGATCTGGATTGCACCAACCAAGGTCCAAAACTCCTTTTGGACATGGAGAGGAGAGGGAGAAGGTGAGTTTGGCATGGAGGAAGAAGGGAGAGGCAGCCTTGGGGCATGGGGTTTCTCAAACTTTAATCTGAGTTGGGCGCAGGGTCTTATTTATAGACTGTCTGTGATCCAACTTCTCTTCTTCCCAACCAATCACAACTCTTTGTGAAATCAGATCTAAATCTGATTGGTGGGAATAGAGTCCCCTGGATTCCTCCTTAGAGGGCACCTAAGACCAGTCAAAGTTGGTTCTTAGGAGAACTCTAATTGGAATCCAAAAAGGAGATGGAGTCCTTGTCCAACAAGGACTCCTAGGCGCCTCCAACTTGGGCACACGCCAAGGGTGGCGTGCGCCCTCTTCCTTGCCAGGTTCTGGTAGGGGGACAGGCCCCCACCAGCTCTCCAATAGGTGCATGACATGTGGTCAAAAGTCAAAGTGTCAATGGTCAACATTTGACCAGTCAAAGGTAGACTTTTGACCAAAGTCAAAGAACAAGAAATGGCAGGTGACCAAAAATGGCAGGTAATGTCTTACAAAATAAGACAACCTTTTCTGACTTGGACAACCTCCAGTCAGACCATATGAAGGCCTCTGATTGAGCACAAACTCCTTTGGCTCAGTCAGGACAACTTATTTATGATAGCAAAAGAAGAACGTTAGGTTCAATCGAGTGCTAGCACGATTTCCTTGAACCTAATTGAATCTCATTCAGATCAATTGAACTAGACCAGTTTAATTGATGATCACCAGATTCAAACCCTTGTTTGTGTGACCCAGTTAGGTTCAGTTCTGTATGGTAATGGGATATGTCATGATCTCTATCATCGACATCATCGAAACTCCTTTCGATGGATCAGAACTCTTCTGATTCGAACAGCTAGAATGATCGATCATCTAAATCATTCTAATTGCTCCCAAAATCCACCAGTGACACCTAGCAGTATATGGTGGCAACCCATCAGAGCTGAATGCGAACCTCTTGGTGCAGCTACCTGTGTGATTAAGTTCTTCTATCTTGAGCCCCGATCAGATTAGGGTTAAGGTAAACTCGTCAAACCCTAGTCTCTGTCATATGATGTAATCATTCGATTCGAGTCCGATGTGAAAATCTAAATAGAAACTCTTTCTATTATTTCACTCTGCCATGGCCATGGACTTCTGGACTTGATTCTCATGATCATCATAGGGCTGCTCCTCTACCACCGAGGTAGATAGATTCCATCTTGATGCCATCCAGTTCCTACAATGAACATGCTATAGCCAACATACACCTCAGGATTCCATATGGCTAGGAGATCGAGTAATGGTGTAGTCAAACTATAACACCCTCAAGGTGAACTGCCGATGCACCTCAGGTCAAAGAACCAGACACACTACTGCAGCATCGAGTCAGTCATTGACGAGAAGGTAGACTCCCTAATGACTACTCGAGGTGGTCACGCTCAGTGCCCTCGTTCTCTAACGAGTACCTGTACTCTCGCTCCGGTGTCTCCACACCGTAGACTCAAGACTCATCTACTAAAGAGAAGCGATTGTACACCAACCTTCCGGATCAATCACCATCCTCGTGATGATCCTATGGTCGGGAGCATTTTATGAGTTAATAATGATTATTCATGTCTTAAATTTTCAACTCTTGAAAATATGAATTATCATTACCATTAACTCAAAGGATGTATCACAGACACTAAATACACATATGTGATAGAAAATAACCCATTTTATTGATTATAGTCAAAATTACAATTTTGCCCCTAGAAGTGTATTACAAGTGTCAGCCAATTCTGGCTTCTAGGGCACATATATCTAACAATCTCCCACTTGTCCTAAAGCCAATTGGCTACAAGTCTAAGTCCCATCTTCTCAAGGTGGGCTTCGATCTTCTGCTGGCCCAACGGCTTTGTAAGTGGGTCTGCCACATTATCTGTGGAGTTGACTCTCTTGACCTCGACGTAACCCTTCTCGAGGTAATCGCGGATGAGGTGGTATCGCCGCTCAATATGCTTGGATTTTTGGTGAGACCTCGGCTCCTTAGCAAGGGCTATGGCGCCATTGTTGTCGCAGTATAGAGGAATGGCATCTGATGGCATTACTCCAATTTCTGCAGCAAACTTCTTGTACCAGAATGCTTCCTTCGCAGCCTCTGATGCAGCGATATATTCTGCTTCCATGGTGGAATCTGCTATCACCGTTTGCTTGAAACTCTTTCAGCTGACAGCACCACCATTGCACACAAACAGACTCCCAGATGTCGACTTTCGATCATCTATATCGGACATGAAATCCGAGTCTGTGTATCCCTGGAACTTGGAGTTCTCCGTTACCAAAGACCAACATCATATCCTTAGTTCTTCTTAAGTACTTAAGGATACATTTCACAGAAGTCCAGTGTTCTTCACCTGGATTTGACTGATATCTGCTTGTGACACTCACAGCATGGGCTATATCAGGTCGTGTACATAGCATGGCATACATGAGGCTCCCTATTGCAGAAGCATAAGGGATCTTGCTCATGCGTTCTATTTCCTCAGGTGTGCTAGGGCACATCTTCTTGGAAAGATGAATACCATGTCTGAAGGGTATTAATCCCCTCTTAGAGTTTTCCATACTAAACCTCTTTAGTACTTTCCTCTATGTACATCTTCTGTGAAAGTCCTAGCATCCTATTCGGTCTATCCCTATAGACCTTAATTCCTAGAATAAAGGATGCTTCACCTAGGTCTTTCATGGAGAATTCCTTGGACAACCATAATTTGACTGTTGTCATCATGGGAATATCATTCCCAATAAGGAGGATGTCATCCACGTACAATACGAGGAAGACAACAGCGCTCCCACTGACCTTTTTGAAAACACACGGTTCCTCTTCATTTTTGATGAAACCAAACATTTTGATCACATCATTGAAATGAGTGTTCCAGCTCCGAGATGCTTGCTTAAGTCCATATATGGACCTTTGCAGCTTGCAAACCTTGTGATCAGTATCACTGGATGTGAAACCTAGCGGCTGTTCCATATAGATATCTTCCTCAAGATATCCATTTAAGAATGCCGTTTTCACGTCCATTTGCCATATTTCATAATCGAAATAGGCTGCAACGGCAAGCAATGTGCGGATGGATTTTAGCATAGCCACTGGGGAAAAGGTATCCTGATAGTCAATGCCTTCGCGTTGACTATAACCTTTTGCCACTAGTCTAGCCTTGAATGTCTCCACATTTCCATCTGCACCAATCTTTCTCTTGAAGATCCATTTACACCCAATAGGTACTATACCTTCTGGTGGATCTACCAAGGTCCAGACTTGGTTTGAGTGCATCGAGTCAATTTCTGACTGCATTGCCTCTAGCCATTTCTCGGAGTCGATATCTGATATCGCCTCGTTGTAGGTTTTGGGATCATCACCATGAGCACCATTACCTACGAGGAACATTTCCTCTACTTTCTCTGAAATAATACCTAAGTATCTCTTCAGGGGGACGGAAAACTCTTTTCGATCTACGAGGTGGAGGAGGTAGTGTTCTTATTGGCTCAACCTGATTTGGTTCCAATTGGTCCTTAGCTCATTGTACTTGTGAGACTTTCTCATCAAGCTTAATCTGCTTTCCAATGCCGCTATCTTGAATAAACTATTTTTCAAGAAAGATGGCATGTCGACTCACAATCACATTATGGTCTTCTGGAATGTAGAAATAGTATCCTAATGACTCTTTAGGATATCCTATGAATCGAGCTCTAAAGGACCTAAACTCTAACTTGTCCGCTTGTTGTCTTTTGACATGAGCCGGACAACCCCAAATTCTGAGATGACTCAGACTTGGTTTCTTACCATGCCATATCTCATACGGTGTGGTAGGAACGGTTTTAGAGGGAACCCTATTCAGTAGATAAATTGAAGTTAACAATGAGTGTCCCCAAAGAAAATCAGGAAGGTCTGTGAAGCTCATCATGGATCGAACCATATCCAATAGGGTCCGATTTCTCCGTTCTGAAATCCCGTTGAGTTGAGGTGTTCCTGGTGGAGTCCATTGAGAGACTATGCCATTTTCCTTGAGATAGTCTAGGAATTTCTGGCTAAGGTATTCACCTCCTCGATCTGATCGAAGAACCTTAATGGGTTTTTCAGTTTGTTTTTCTACTTCATGTCTGAATTCTTTGAACTTTTCAAAAGCTTCAGACTTGTGTCTCATAAGATACACATACCCATACCTAGACAGATCATCGGTAAAGGTAATGAAGTAGACAAAATTGCCTCTAGCCGGCACATCAAATGGGCCGCACACATCAGTATGTACTAGGGCAAGGAGATCTGTGGCCCTCTCCCCATGTCCAACAAAAGGGAGTTTAGTCATTTTGCCTTGAAGACAAGATTCACAAGTTGGATATGACTCGAAAGTCAATGGACTCAATAGCCCATTTTTCTCCAATTTGTTGATCCTATCTTCTGCTATATGACCTAATCTCAGGTGCCATAGATATCTATCATTTGGACTATCCCTAGGTCGTTTGGCATTCACGTTTTGCTCGATAGTTAGAATAGGTACATCAATATGTAGCTGATAAAGACCATTAATAAGAAAACCATTTGCAATTTTATTTCTTTCATAAAGAATGTTACAATGGTCCTTAAAGAAGGTAATCACATAGCCTTCTTGTGCTAAGCATGAAACAGAAATCAAATTTCCTGCTAGCTGCAGGCACATAATAACAGTCTTTCAAAACTAAGTCTAAACCAGATGGTAATCGAAGAGGGTATGTTCCCACGACTACTGCAGCAACTCTTGCTCCATTACCGATGCGTAGGATCATGTCTCCATCCCTCAGCCTCCTGCTATCCTCAAGACCCTGCATGGAAGTGCACAGATGAGCACTAGAACCAGAGTCAAGCACCCAACTGGATGCAGAAGAAACCATAAGGTTAGACTCAATAACGAGCATACCTCCAGAAGGACCTTCCTTCTTGTTCTTCAGGGTGGCCAGGTAAGTAGGGCAGTTTCGCTTCCAATGGCCGTCGCTGTTGCAATGGAAACACTTTCCTTTGACAGCGGCCTTTTTCTTCGGCTCTGCCTTCTTCTTCTTTGTTCCTTCCACCTTCTGCTTTTTCACAGACTTCTTTTTCTTTCCATAAGACTTTCTTTTGGAAGAAGTCCATTCCATAGCAAGAACTGAGCCTTTAGAATCCTTTCATAGAAAGCTCAGCGGTAACCAGCATATTCATTAATTCGGCCAAGGAATTTTGAAGTTTATAAATGTGGTAATTCATGATGAATTGCCCATATGCATCAGTCAAGGATTGCAGAATAATATCGTTCTGTAGATCCAAGTCTAACTTCACACCGAGCTTCTCAAGCTCTTCCATGTCCTTGATCATCATCAGACAGTGATCTTGGACTGACTGCCCATCACGCATCTTAGCCTTAAAAAGTCATTTCGTGACTTGATACTTGGCTGCGCGACTCTGTTCACCAAACATCTCCTGCAGGTGAGCCAACATTTGGCGAGCAGTCCCGATATCTTCATGTTGGCGCTGGAGCTCATCAGACATCGAGCCCAACATGTAATATCTGGCCTTATTATCTTCGTCTATCCATTTTTCCAGAGACGCTCTCTGTTCAATGGATGGACGGGCTAGGTAAGGTGGGAGGGTCCTGGTCCAATACATGGGTTAACTTCTCGGAATCCCAAAACTAATTTTGTAGTTCCTGAGCCAATCTTTATAATTGGGTCCGGTCAGTCTATGTGTGTCCAGGATACGTGCCAATGGGTTGGACGCAGATATTTTTCTGTAGAGAGTCAAAGATTCTAGTTAGATACTGTAATTATGACTTGACCAATTTGTTTAGGGATTTTATTTTTAAACAAATTAGCTTCCACTATTTTCTCGGATCCCTACACTCCCTCTGTAGAGATGCAAAAATCTCCATGATTAATGATTTCTAGTGGGTGGTGCGGTCTCACCAACTGACTCATCACCTCACCTAACAGTTATTGGTGATGGGTTAGCCAATGAGTGAACAACTCTTGTTCAATGATTCTCTAATCATGGTGCACCCAAACTTGGTCTCTAATTCATGAATCTCACCGTATCCGGAAATATTGATCCACTCCTTAGTTAAGTCAGACCCACCATTTGCATAGACTGGGTTCCTAATTGAGTCTCTCACCGTATCCAAAATATTGAGCCCAACTCATCCTCCAGCCCATAGCATCCAATGCCTAATAGACATGGTTGCATCTTTTCCGGTGCAACTGAGCCACTGTATCCAGTCGAGAACAATCAACCCCGGGAAGGGCCCGCACATCTACAATGGTGGAAGACCTCAGACTTAATCTTTTCTTAGGGAGAATTGATTCAGGTCTCATTAAACTAGACTTGTCATAGTCATAACAATTATGACTAACCTAGTGGCATGGGTTAGCTCGGATTATTGACCACCTCAGATCAGAACTGTGTCAACAGATATGGCCAGGTAAGTGAGACCGGTGGAAGGAATATGCCATTAACTCGTACAAGAATGCATTCAGGTCGAGTAGCTTCCAATTAAAAACCAGTCGGTCGTATGTGCCAAACTTACCTTAGACACCAAATTGTTGAGCCAGAACCAATTGGGTTAGCCTACAATCCAGACTCTAACCTCTGAGCCTAATTAGGTCTTGCTTGATCGTGACTCGATCTTGACCCAGACTTAATCCTATTAGGCTGGTCAATTTAAGCATTGTTGATCCCATCTAACCAACTCTTGATTCGGTTTGATCAACCGCTTAGACCTAATTGAGCTACCCAAGCCCGAACCCAGTATTATGAATATGTCTTAGATCTGAAAATTCTCAATTTTAGACCTAATTAATATTTCCATAATCTTAATTTTTAATTAAGTAGGGTTCATAAACAAAATATGCACAATAAATCCTAGGGTTTCAGGATCTAGGGTTTTGCAGAAAGTAAGTTTTGGGTTTCTGATTAAGGACGAACACGCAGCACCCCTACACATCATAAGAACACCCCATCGAATGGAAAGAGAGGGCCTTTAAACCCTTCTTCGTTCTTATGACCGGACGGCCAAGAGGAACGCCTTAATCAGGAACATGCAATACTACAAAATAGTTTTAGATCTATATCATATATCTCATATACAAATTAGATCTAATCATGGCATATTTTGCATACATCTCATGTATCGAATCATGCATATTTTCAGATCTAAATTATCTCATAATAATCTAAAAAATTAGATTTAAATTGATCTAATCAAAATAAATTCTAATCTAGACAACTTATGTAGAACTATTCTACAACTAGTCTAGACATGCATCAATCATATCTCATATGATGTTTAAAATTAAATAATTTTTATTTGCTATTTTTTAGATGTTATTATAATACTTATAATATCAAAAAATAGTAAATAAATAGATCTAAAATATGATTTAATCAGATTAAATCAAAAACATGCAAGACTATTCTATAGAACTATTCTATTTTAGAACTAGTCATGCATATTTCTAATCTTAGATCCAAATCATTTAATTTTAATTTTTTCTGATTTTAGATCTGATCACATCTCATGTGACATCTGAAAATCATTTATTTTTAATTAAAATAAATTTAAAATTAGATCTAAATAATTTTAGAACCTTGGCTCTGATACCAGTTGAAGGAAAATCCTGATTTTTCGGTCCAGGTTCGTTCAGATCTGATCAGATCAAGAGATATATTTCAAAAATTTTTCTCTTGATCTGAAAAAAATTTGATTTTTCTTTGTTCAGATCTGATCAGATCAAGAGATATATTTTAAAAATTTTTCTCTTGATCTGATCAGATCTTTAGATCAGATTTTTCTTCAAATATCAGATTCTAAATTATTAGATCTAATTTTTATTATTTTAATAAATAAAATAAAATAAGGATAAATTAAATCAAATTTAATTTACCTGATTTGGGTAATCCTATTACCCGTTGATGATCCTGTTTGCAGCGGAAGGTTCTGGATCTAGCCACGCAAGCGCCTGGCCTCTACCGGTATCCACTCGGGCTAGATCTGGAGATCCTCTTCTTCTCTATCACATCTCCAAAAATTAGATCTGGATCTGATCTGGAGGATCTTCAAAACTCCTTTTGAAGATCAGCAGTCGTCCTTTGCAGCAGCGCAGCCTTCTAGCTTTCAGTCGCCTTTCTTTGATCTGAATTGCACCAACCAAGGTCCAAAACTCCTTTTGGACGTGGAGAGGAGAGGGAGAAGGTGAGTTTGGCATGGAGGAAGAAGGGAGAGGCAGCCTTGGGGCATGGGGTTTCTCAAACTTTAATCTGAGTTGGGCGCAGGGTCTTATTTATAGACTATCTGTGATCCAACTCCTCTTCTTCCCAACCAATCACAACTCTTTGTGAAATCAGATCTAAATCTGATTGGTGGGAATAGAGTCCCCTGGATTCCTCCTTAGAGGGTGCCTAAGACCAGTCAAAGTTGGTTCTTAGGAGAACTCTAATTGGAATCCAAAAAGGAGATGGAGTCCTTGTCCAACAAGGACTCCTAGGCGCCTCCAACTTGGGCACACGCCTAGGGTGGCGTGCGCCCTCTTCCTTGCCAGGTTCTGGCAGGGGGACAGGCCCCCACCAGCTCTCCAATAGGTGCATGACATGTGGTCAAAAGTCAAAGTGTCAATGGTCAACATTTGACCAGTCAAAGGTAGACTTTTGACCAAAGTCAAAGAACAAGAAATGGCAGGTGACCAAAAATGGCAGGTAATGTCTTACAAAATAAGACAACCTTTTTTGACTTGGACAACCTCCAGTCAGACCATATGAAGGCCTCTGATTGAGCACAAACTCCTTTGGCTCAGTCAGGACAACTTATTTATGATAGCAAAAGAAGAACGTTAGGTTCAATCGAGTGCTAGCACGATTTCCTTGAACCTAATTGAATCTCATTCAGATCAATTGAACTGGACCAGTTCAATTGATGATCACCAGATTCAAACCCTTGTTTGTGTGACCCAGTTAGGTTCAGTTCTGTATGGTAATGGGATATGTCATGATCTCTATCATCGACATCATCGAAACTCCTTTCGATGGATCAGAACTCTTCTGATTCGAACAGCTAGAATGATCGATCATCTAAATCATTCTAATTGCTCCCAAAATCCACCAGTGACACCTAGCAGTATATGGTGGCAACCCATCAGAGCTGAATGTGAACCTCTTGGTGCAGCTACCTGTGTGATTAAGTTCTTCTATCTTGAGCCCCGATCAGATTAGGGTTAAGGTAAACTCGTCTCGTCAAACCCTAGTCTCTGTCATATGATGTAATCATTCGATTCGAGTCCAATGTGAAAATCTAAATAGAAACTCTTTCTATTATTTCACTCTGCCATGGCCATGGACTTCTGGACTTGATTCTCATGATCATCATAGGGCTGCTCCTCTACCACCGAGGTAGATAGATTCCATCTTGATGCCATCCAGTTCCTACAATGAACATGCTATAGCCAACATACACCTCAGGGTTCCATATGGCTAGGAGACCGAGTAATGGTGTAGTCAAACTATAACACCCTCAAGGTGAACTACCGATGCACCTCAGGTCAAAGAACCAGACACACTACTGCAGCATCGAGTCAGTCATTGACGAGAAGGTAGACTCCCTAATGACTACTCGAGGTGGTCACGCTCAGTGCCCTCATTCTCTAACGAGTACCTGTACTCTCGCTCCGGTGTCTCCACACCGTAGACTCAAGACTCATCTACTAAAGAGAAGCGATTGTACACCAACCTTCCAGATCAAACACCATCCTCGTGATGATCCTATGGTCGGGAGCATTTTGTGTGTTCACAATGATTATTCATGTCTTAAATTTTCAACTCTTGAAAATATGAATTATCATTACCATTAACTCAAAGGATGTATCACAGACACTAAATACACATATGTGATAGAAAATAACCCATTTTATTCATTATAGTCAAAATTATAATTTTGCCCCTAGAAGTGTATTACAAGTGTCAGTCAATTCTGGCTTCTAGGGCACATATATCTAACAAAAACTGGTAAGGAGGAGGGCGCACGCCACCCAGGAGTCCCTGTTGGACAGGGACTCCATCTCCTTTTTGGATTCTGATTAGACTCCTCTTAAGAACTAACTTTGACTAGTCTTAGGCGCCATCTAAGGATGAATCCAAGGAACTCTATTCCCACCAATCAGATTTAGATCTGATTTCACAAAGGATTATGATTGATTGGAAAGAGGAGTTGGATCATGCATAGTCTGTAAATGAGACCCTGCACCCAACTCAATG
>QRFJ01007661.1:0-30000 GCA_006176705.1 Cocos nucifera
AAGGCTAGACTAGTGGCAAAAGGTTATAATCAACGTGAAGGCATTGACTATCAGGATACCTTTTCCCCAGTGGCTATGCTAAAATCCATCCGCACATTGCTTGCCGTTGCAGCCTATTTCGATTATGAAATATGGCAAATGGACGTAAAAATGGCGTTCTTAAATGGATATCTTGAGGAAGATATCTATATGGAACAGCCACTAGGTTTCACATCCAGTGATACTGATCACAAGGTTTGCAAGCTACAAAGGTCCATATATAGACTTAAGCAAGCATCTCAGAGCTGGAACACTCATTTCAATGATGTGATCAAAACGTTTGGTTTCATAAAAAATAAAGAAGAACAGTGTGTTTTCAAAAGGATCAGTGGGAGCACTATTGTCTTCCTCGTATTGTATGTGGATGACATCCTCCTTATTGGGAATGATGTTCCCATGATGACAACAGTCAAATTATGGTTGTCCAAGGAATTCTCCATGAAAGACCTAGGCGAAGCATCCTTTATTCTAGGAATTAAGGTCTATAGGGATAGACCGAATAGAATGCTAGGACTTTCACAGAAGATGTACATAGAGAAAGTACTAAAGAGGTTTAGTATGAAAAACTCTAAGAGGGGATTAGATATATGTGCCCTAGAAGCCAGAATTGACTGACACTTGTAATACACTTCTAAGGGCAAAATTATAATTTTGACTATAATGAATAAAATGGATTATTTTCTATCACATATGTGTATTTAGTGTTTGTGATACATCCTTTGAGTTAATGATAATGATAATTCATATTTTTAAGAGTTAAAAATTTAAGACATGAATGATCATTGTTAACTCATAAAATGCTCCCGACCATAGGACCATCACGAGGATGGTGATTGATCCGAAAGGTTGGTGTACAATCGCTTCTCTTTAGTAGATGAGTCTTGAGTCTATGGTGTGGAGACACTAGAGCGAGAGTACAGGTACTCGTTAGAGAACGAGGGCACTGAGCGTGACCACCTCGAGTAGTCATTAGGGAGTCTACCTTCTCGTCAATGACTGACTCGATGCTGCAGTAGTGTGTCTGGTTCTTTGACCTGAGGTGCATCGATAGTTCATCTTGAGGGTGTTATAGTTTGACTACACCATTACTCGGTCTCCTAGCCATATGGAACCCTGAGGTGTATGTTGGCTATAGCATGTTCATTGTAGGAACTGGATGGCATCAAGATGGAATCTATCTACCTCGGTGGTAGAGGAGCAGCCCTATGATGATCATGAGAATCAAGTTCAGAAGTTCCATGGCCATGGCAGAGTGAAATAATAGAAAGAGTTTCTATTTAGATTTTCACATTGGACTCGAATCGAATGATTACATCATATGATAGAGACTAGGGTTTGACGAGTTTACCTTAACCCTAATCTGATCGGGGCTCAAGATAGAAGAACTTAATCACACAGGTAGCTGCACCAAGAGGTTCACATTCAGCTCTGATGGGTTGCCACCATATACTGCTAGGTGTCACTGGTGGATTTTGGGAGCAATTAGAATGATTTAGATGATCGATCATTCTAGCTGTTCGAATCAGAAGAGTTCTGATCCATCGAAAGAAGTTTCGATGATGTCGATGATAGAGATCATGACATATCCCATTACCATACAGAACTGAACCTAACTGGGTCACACAAACAAGGGTTTGAATCTGGTGATCATCAATTGAACTGATCTAGTTCAATTGATCTGAATGAGATTCAATTAGGTTCAAGGAAATCGTGCTAGCACTCGATTGAACCTAACGTTCTTCTTTTGCTATCATAAATAAGTTGTCCTGTCTGAGCCAAAGGAGTTTGTGCTCAATCAGAGACCTTCATATGGTCTGACTGGAGGTTGTCCAAGTCAGAAAAGATTGTCTTATTTTGTAAGACATTACCTGCCATTTCTTGTTCTTTGACTTTGGTCAAAAGTCTACCTTTGATTGGTCAAATGTTGACATTGACACTTTGACTTTTGACCACATGTCATGCACCTATTGGAGAGCTGGTGGGGGCCTGTCCCCTGCTAGAACCTAGCAAGGAAGAGGGCGCACGCCACCCTTGGCGTGTGCCCAAGTTGGAGGCACCTAGGAGTCCTTGTTGGATAGGGACTCCATCTCCTTTTTGGATTCCAATTAGAGTTCTCCTAAGAACCAACTTAGACTGATCTTAGACACCCTCTAAGGGGGAATCCAGGGGACTCTATTCCCACCAATCAGATTTAGATCTGATTTCATAAAGAGCTATGATTAGTTGGGAAGAAGAGAAGTTGGATCGCAGATAGTCTATAAATAAGACCCTACGCCCAACTAAGATAAGTTTGAGAAACCCCACGCCCCAAGGCTACCTCTCCCTTCTTCCTCAATGCCAAACTCACCTTCTCCCTCTCCTCTCCACATCCAAAAGGAGTTTTGGACTTTTGGTTGGCGATTCAGATCAAAGAAAGGTGATTGAAAGCTAGAAGGCTGCGCTGCTGCAAAGGACGACTGCTGATCTTCAAAAGGAGTTTTGAACATCCTCCAGATCAGATCCAGATCTAATTTTTGGAGGTATGATAGAGAAGAAGAGGATCTCCAGATCCAGCTCAAGTGGATATCGGTAAAGGCTAGGTGCTTGCATGGCTAGATCCAGAACCTTCCGCTGTAAACAGGATCATCAACGGGTAATAGGATTACCCAAATCAGGTAAATTAAATTTAATTTAATTTACCTTTATTTTATTTTGTTTATTAAAATAATAAGAATCAGATCTGAAATATCTCAGATCTGATATAGATCAAAGAAAAAAATTTTTGAAATATATCTCTTGATCTGATCAGATCTGAACGAACCTGGATCAAAAAATCAGGATTTTCCTTCAGGTGAGCCAACATTTGGCGAGCAGTCCTGATATCTTCATGTTGGTGCTGGAGCTCATCAGACATCGAGCCAAACATGTAATATCTAGCCTTATTATCTTCGTCTATCCATTTCTCCAGAGATGCTCTCTATTCAATGGATGGACGGGCTGGTAAGGTGGGAGGGTCCTGATCCAGTACATGGGTTAACTTCTCAGAACCCAAAACTATTTTATAGTTCTCAAGCCAATCTTTATAATTGGGTCCAGTCAGTCTATGTGTGTCCAGGATACGTGCCAATGGGTTGGACGCAGACATTTTTCTGTAGAGAGTCAAAGATTCTAGTTAGATACTGTAATTTTGACTTGACCAATTTGTTTAGGGATTTTATTTTTAAACAAATTAGCTTCCACTATTTTCTCGGATCCCTACACTCCCTCTGTAGAGATGCAAAAATCTCCATGATTAATGATTTCTAGTGGGTGGTGCGGTCTCACCAACTGACTCATCACCTCACCTAACAGTTATTGGTGATGGGTTAGCCAATGAGTGAACAACTCTTGTTCAATGATTCTCTAATCATGGTGCACCCAAACTTGGTCTCTAATTCATGAATCTCACCGTATCCGGAATATTGATCCACTCCTTAGTTAAGTCAGACCCACCATTTGCATAGACTGGGTTCCTAATTGAGTCTCTCACCGTATCCGAAATATTGAGCCCAACTCATCCTCCAGCCCATAGCATCCAATGCCTAATAGACATGGTTGCATCTTTCCGGTGCAACTGAGCCACTGTATCCAATCGAGAACAATCAACCCCGGAAAGGGCCCGCACATCTACAATGGTGGAAGACCTCAGACTTAATCTTTTCTTAGGGAGAATTGATTCAGGTCTCATTAAACTAGACTTGTCATAGTCATAACAATTATGACTAACCTAGTGGCATGGGTTAGCTCGGATTATTGACCACCTCAGATCAGAACTGTGTCAACAGATATGGCCAGGTAAGTGAGATCCGGTGGAAGGAATATGCCATTAACTCATACAAGAACGCATTCAGGTCGAGTAGCTTCCAATTAAAAACCAGTCGGTCGTATGTGCCAAACTTACCTTAGACACCAAATTGTTGAGCCAGAACCAATTGGGTTAGCCTACAATCCAGACTCTAACCTCTGAGCCTAATTAGGTCTTGCTTGATCGTGACTCGATCTTGACCCAGACTTAATCCTATTAGGCTGGTCAATTTAAGCATTGTTGATCCCATCTAACCAACTCTTGATTCGGTTTGATCAACCGCTTAGACCTAATTGAGCTACCCAAGCCCGAACCCAGTATTATGAATATGTCTTAGATCTGAAATTCTCAATTTTAGACCTAATTGAATATTCCATAATCTTAATTTTTAATTAAGTAGGGTTCATAAACAAAATATGCACAATAAATCCTAGGGTTTCAGGATCTAGGGTTTTGCAGAAAGTAAGTTTTGGATTTCTGATTAAGGACGAACGCGCAGCACCCCTACACATCATAAGAACACCCCATCGAATGGGAAAGAGAGGGCCTTTAAACCCTTCTTCGTTCTTATGACCGGACGGCCAAGAGGAACGCCTTAATCAGGAACATGCAATACTACAAAATAGTTTTAGATCTATATCATATATCTCATATACAAATTAGATCTAATCATGGCATATTTTGCATACATCTCATGTATCGAATCATGCATATTTTCAGATCTAAATTATCTCATAATAATCTAAAAAATTAGATTTAAATTGATCTAATCAAAATAAATTCTAATCTAGACAATTATGTAGAACTATTCTACAACTAGTCTAGACATGCATCAATCATATCTCATATGATATTTAAAATTAAATAATTTTTATTTACTATTTTTTAGATGTTATTATAACACTTATAATATCAAAAAATAGTAAATAAATAGATCTAAAATATGATTTAATCAGATTAAATCAAAAACATGCAAGACTATTCTATAGAACTATTCTATTTTAGAACTAGTCATGCATATTTCCTAATCTTAGATCCAAATTATTTAATTTTAATTTTTTCTGATTTCAGATCTGATCACATCTCATGTGACATCTAAAATCATTTATTTTTTAATTAAAATAAATTTAAAATCAGATCTAAATACTTTTAGAACCTTGGCTCTGATACCAGTTGAAGGAAAATCCTGATTTCTCGGATCCAGGTTCGTTCAGATCTGATCAGATCAAGAGATATATTTTAAAAATTTTTCTCTTTAATCTAGATCAGATCTAAGATATTTTAGATCTAATTATTATTATTTTAATAAATAAAATAAAATAAGATAAATTAAATCAAATTTAATTTACCTTGATGTGGGTAATCCTATTACCCGTTGATGATCCTGATATGCAGCGGAAGGTTCTGGATCTAGCCACGCAAGCGCCTGGCCTCTACCGGTATCCACTCAGGCTTGGATCTAGGAGATCCTCTTCTTCTCTATCACATCTCCAAAAATTAGATCTGGATCTGATCTGGAGGATCTTCAAAACTCCTTTTGAAGATCAGCAGTCGTCCTTTGCAGCAGCGCAGCCTTCTAGCTTTTGATCGCCTTTCTTTGATCTGAATCGCACCAACCAAAAATCCAAAACTCCTTTTGGACGTGGAGAGGAGAGGGAGAAGATGGTTTGGCATGGAGGAAGAGGGGAGAGGCAGCCTTGGGGCATGGGAATTATGATTTCTTTCAATCACTTCCAATCATAATCTGGGTTGGGCGCAGGGTCTTATTTATAGACTGTCTGTGATCCAACTTCTCTTCTTCCCAACCAATCACAACTCTTTGTGAAATCAGATCTAAATCTGATTGGTGGGAATAGAGTCCCCTGGATTCCTCCTTAGAGGGCACCTAAGACCAGTCAAAGTTGGTTCTTAGAAGAACTCTAATTGGAATCCAAAAAGGAGATGGAGTCCTTGTCCAACAAGGACTCCTAGGCGCCTCCAACTTGGGCACACGCCAAGGGTGGCGTGCGCCCTCCTTCCTTGCCAGGTTCTGGCAGGGGGACAAGGCCCCCACCAGCTCTCCAATAGGTGCATGACATGTGGTCAAAAGTCAAAGTGTCAATGGTCAACATTTGACCAGTCAAAGGTAGACTTTTGACCAAAGTCAAAGAACAAGAAATGGCAGGTGACCAAAAATGTCTTACAAAATAAGACAACCTTTTCTGACTTGGACAACCTCCAGTCAGACCATATGAAGGCCTCTGATTGAGCACAAACTCCTTTGGCTCAGTCAGGACAACTTATTTATGATAGTAAAAGAAGAACGTTAGGTTCAATCGAGTGCTAGCACGATTTCCTTGAACCTAATTGAATCTCATTCAGATCAATTGAACTAGATCAGTTCAATTGATGATCACCAGATTCAAACCCTTGTTTGTGTGACCCAGTTAGGTTCAGTTCTGTATGGTAATGGGATATGTCATGATCTCTATCATCGACATCATCGAAACTCCTTTCGATGGATCAGAACTCTTCTGATTCGAACAGCTAGAATGATCGATCATCTAAATCATTCTAATTGCTCCCAAAATCCACCAGTGACACCTAGCAGTATATGGTGGCAACCCATCAGAGCTGAATGCGAACCTCTTGGTGCAGCTACCTGTGTGATTCAGTTCTTCTATCTTGAGCCCCGATCAGATTAGGGTTAAGGTGAACTCGTCAAACCCTAGTCTCTGTCATATGATGTAATCATTCGATTCGAGTCCAATGTGAAAATCTAAATAGAAACTCTTTCTATTATTTCACTCTACCATGGCCATGGACTTCTGGACTTGATTCTCATGATCATCATAGGGCTGCTCCTCTACCACCGAGGTAGATAGATTCCATCTTGATGCAATCCAGTTCCTACAATGAACATGCTATAGCCAACATACACCTCAGGGTTCCATATGGCTAGGAGACCGAGTAATGGTGTAGTCAAACTATAACACCCTCAAGGTGAACTGTCCGATGCACCTCAGGTCAAAGAACCAGACACACTACTGCAGCATCGAGTCAGTCATTGACGAGAAGGTAGACTCCCTAATGACTACTCGAGGTGGTCACGCTCAGTGCCCTCGTTCTCTAACGAGTACCTGTACTCTCGCTTCCGGTGTCTCCACACCGTAGACTCAAGACTCATCTACTAAAAAGAAGCGATTGTACACCAACCTTCCGGATCAATCACCATCCTCGTGATAATCCTATGGTCGGGAGCATTTTATGAGTTAATAATGATTATTCATGTCTTAAATTTTTAACTCATGAAAATATGAATTATCATTACCATTAACTCAAAGGATGTATCACAGACACTAAATACACATATGTGATAGAAAATAATCCATTTTATTGATATTAGTCAAAATTATAATTTTGCCCTTAGAAGTGTATTACAAGTGTCAGCCAATTCTGACTTCTAGGGCACATATATCTAACACTACCTTCAATTTGGAGAATTACCATAATTTCTTAGTGGGTATTAGAATCCACAGACTGTACACAAGCCCAACTTTGGTCGGCCCACCCATGTACAACTAAGAATAGGTTCATAATCAATTATTTTTCTAAATAATTTTTAGTAATTAAATTTTGCCCCAAGCCCTGCTCAGTTGGCTTTAGCCTTCTCAGAAAAGGCTCCAGTTAGGTCCAACCATTAACATGACCATACTTGGCCCATCCAACCAATGAATGATCAGGCCCAACTTTGGTTAGCCCATCTGACCGCCATTTAGAAAGATGTATCCAAGAGATTATATAATGAATAATAATTTCATCAATCGATAAGCACCAGGCCTTTGGACCTCCAATGGTTATCCAACTGATGGACCCATTATCATCCACTTTAATGGGAGGCTATGATCTAGTTATCATATAACTATTTTATTTTAGAAACCTAATAATTTTAGAAAATTTATTTATAGAAGTGAGTAGGTCAGATTAACCAACTTGTCATGATCCTCCCACTAACTTCATCAAGTCAGCTTAAGGGAGACCATTAATAGGCTAGTCTAAGAGCACCTAAATCAGTCAAACTGATTTACCTAGCTGATATGGATTAGCTTGAATAGTCAAGCAATCTGATCAAAACATAATTTCACCAAGAGGTCAGGTAAGTTCGATCAGTGGAGGGATCTGCCAGGCTTGCCTTAGACACCATAAAAAATGGCCAGGTAAGCAGGCTGTCAATTAAAAACCACTGGTCTAGTTTACCATAGACACCAACTAGTTTAATTAGTTTAAATTAGATCAATCTAATAGTTTATACTAGACCACGTAATCAAGAATCAAGTCCATCTTGGGTCTTGTTAAAGACATGGACTTGACCAACTACAACTATTGTAATTGATCTAGAGAATCCTTGATCTAATCTTAGATAATAATTGATTAGATTTAGTCAATTTTTTAATTAAGTTCATTCTTTAATCTAACCCTAGGTCTAATCCAATTAATGGACCTAATCCCCACTAATTCATTTAACCCAATGTGTTATGATTTGTGTCTTAGGATCTTTAATTCACAATCCTAGATCCTAATCAATCTTCTTAATTCTTAATTAAGTTTTGGGCTGAGAGTTGGGGTTTGGCATTTCGAAAATAGTTTTCATGTTTGTAAAATATTTTTACAACATGGTTCTACCAACCAAGTTGCATATTTAATTCATAATCAATATACAAGTAATATAAACATGAATCTACTTTAGATCTAATCTAAACAGGTTCATGTAATTGAAATAGTTTCAATAATGATCAATCATAAATCTTTCTAGATCAAATCTAACATATTTATGAAGATTAAAATTAGATTAAAATATTTTTAATTAAATCATAAAATCTCTTAGATCTAATCTAAAATTTTATGATCAATATTTTAGATCAGCATGCACTAGGACAATCTATTCACTGTATGGGATAAACCTTACAGCAAGAGAACCTTATGGCAGTCCGTGCAACCTAAAATATTTTATTTTATTTTATTTTTATTTTTGATTTAATAATTAGATTATTAATTAAATCTAATCTAAGAAATAATCTAGACATGCTCAAAAATTATGTAATAAGAACCTAGGCTCTGATACCAATTAAAAGAACTAGATCTAGGATTTCATAGATAGATCTTGAAACTTTTCAAGATCTTGCAGTGAAAGACTTAAATAAATCTAAAATTTATTTAAATAACTATATAAATATCTAGATCTTAGATCTATTACATGATTAATATATGATATTAAATTAAAAATTAAAATTAAATAAGAAAGAAAAAATTTGATCAAATCAATCTAGATCTACACTACATCAAATGTAGTTATGAAGTTTATAGATCAGATCTATTATCTGAGCAAGTTTAGACATTCTAACTTAATGATCTAGGCTTGAGGATGAAGTCATAAGTCACACACGCATTTGGCCTCTAGGAGTCGTCCACATGAGCCTACAATCTCTGATATGAAGTTTGATGCAGAAAATCAGCACAGCATGCTAGTATTGTGCTGATCCTTCTTCGACGATCGATCCGATGCTTTCTTCTTTAAAATTTGGACTCTTCAAAATATGAGAAGAAAGATGAGAGTTTTCTAATCTGAGACTCTCTCATAAAAACTCAAAAGAAAGGAGGAGAGATTGACAATAAAATAGCCCTAGAAGAAGACTCTCTTCTTCTTCTCTTTTCTCTCACCTAGACACCTAGTTTGGTGCCTATGGAACCTCCATGCCCAAGGACCCTCTTCCTTTGATTTTTGCACACCCAAATATCTCCCAAAGCTCTATGTTTCATAAAAAAATTAGAATAAAATTTATCCAATAAATAGGAAAAAATTTTTAGACTAGGAATATCCAAATATGGAAAGTTGTTGGGGCGCCCAAGAGGGCGCCTCCTCCATAATTTTTGGCATGGACCAGCAAGAGAGGGTGCATAAAAAGGGAGATTATTTTCATAGAATAAGAGAAGAATTATTTAAAAGAGGGAGCGGCACTCAAGGAAAGATGTTTTGGTCAATAAGAATTCTATCTCATAGAATCCTAAGCAAAACCAATTCCTCCTTTGACTTCATCTTCCACCTAACTTCCAAATATGACTTGGAGGGAGAGAGGGAGCATGGAAATTAGAAAGAAAGGGGTTTTCCATGATAAATGCCTAAAAATTTGGTATGGGGGGTGTTGGGACCAAGGTGGCGCAAGGAGATAAGGAGTCCTAGTCACACTAGGACTCTTGTTTTGACTTGGTCAAACAAGATCTTCAAATAAAATCAAGATTAAACTAATCTAATTAAATAAGATTCTAACCCATTTAAGGATTTAATTAAATTAAATTAAATTAAATTTATTTTTTAATTAAATTAGAAAATTGGGTTAATCCGAGTCCTAGTTAGACTAGGACTAGTTCTTCCTTGCACTTGACTTATCCAATAAACTAATTGAACTTGATCCAATCAAGTTCAAACTAAATCTAATTAAATTATATTTAATTATACTTAATCTCAGCCTATTGACTTAATCAAATTAAGCTAATTAGCAATTCACTTGCTAATCGATCCTCTTGCAACACTTGCACTAGGTTAAACACTAATCATATTGATTGTTTAACCTTAGAATGATTCTTAATCGTTATCTATCATCTGATTAGATTGTAGGATCTAATGTGTGTGACCTCATAGGTCTGAACCTAAGTCGATAGCATAGGAATAAATTTTTGTACCAATCAAAATGATCATCTAGCAATGATATCCGACGGTCGGATAGGTCGAAGGTGTAGAGCACCATCCTTAGAACCCATGCGGATATAGTTTCCATATAATTCATTCCCTTAACCACAATGCTCATAGGACACCTCAGAGTTCAACTATCAACTTTGATCAGGTTGTCCACATTGTATTTCAAAATATCAAATCCATCTGATGGATTATCTTGGCTAAGATTTTGCTATATTGAAATACAGTGATACATTCTTCTCCAGCTCTTGGATGGTCAATTCTATCTTGATCACACTCCAGCTTCATATGTACTTGACTATGCCCAGAAGTCTTTCATTGCTAAATTAGAAATTTAGTTAGTTTGGTACCAAAGCACAGTGAGTTGCTTGCAAGTTATTGAGGTGATCTTAGGTCTAAGGAATACTTATACTTATATCCCATCAGAGATATTTTCGATAGTAGAATACTTTAGAGTTGACCATGTTCAATGATGATGTACCCATATATCTCATCTGTATGCCATACTAGTGTCTCCACATACCTTGGTTAAGAGGACAACCAACCTATATGGCATATAGCAACCTATGCTCGATAGATGCTATCGTCCTAATTAACAACCAATCATTTGGTCATGAACTAATTTAAGAACTAATTGATAAATCCTCTCTTTATTGAAACTAAATAGTCTTAAGGACTTCATCACAATAATGGAATTTATTAAAAGATGTAAACTTGTGATGAAAAAAGATGCCAAAATATTTTTTATTAATTAATAAATTAATTATAATATCTCAACCATCAACAGGCTTATGATTGACTTTAAGACATAATTTCTAATACTAAGATCATGAGTTCCATTCATTTGGGACATTGGGTTCAAGAGTCCCACTGGATTGGAACTCTTCAGAAGTTTCATGTTGATGGGATTCTGTTGTATGATAACCCATCCGATTTGGACTCAGATATTTTTGAAGGATTAATTAGTAATTTAATTATTGATTAGCATAATTTGATTGAGCGATATGGATTCGATCAAGTTTGATTGAATTTGATTTAATTGGGTTTGACCCGATCAGGTCATGAGATGATCTAATCGCTATGAAAGTTTTGACCCTAATTTGATCAGAACCTGAACCTAATTAATTTTTAATTTGATTAAAATTTTATTAGATTAGACTAAGCCTAATTTGGTTGGTTTTAACCTAATCTAATTGGGTCTAGATTAATTGGTTTGGTTGAAACCAATTAGGACCAAGTCAAATGAAGTTTGAATTCAAACTCTCCCATACGCCCACCATTTTTGATTTTTTCACTCTTATTCCACGTCCAAAATTTTTTGTACATAACTTTTTTCTCACCCAGAGGATTTTTGCACCCCCTCTCTTATCTTCTTTTGACCTGGTCCAAGGGTTGGACTGGTTCAAAGTAAGTTGAGTTTTGAATTCAACTCAGTTTGTTGGAGGTTGGAACCAATCCAACCTTATCTACTTTCCATGCCCTCCCTTTTGTTTGTCGAATAATTTTTGGAGAAATAAAAATGCATGCACATAGAAGGAGAGTCTTTCTACATGTTAAACATATGGAAGGAGGCATTGGATAAGGATAAGAGGCTCATTTGATTTTTAAAATCAAGTGAGTGGTTAAAACCTCCCAACCACTTGACCCTTATCTTTTTCCATGCACTTTTCCTATGGTATTCACGTCAATAAATTATGAGAATTTTTGTGCATGTAGAAGAATGGGTTAGCACTATGTGTAAAAATTTTAGAGTGATTGGGCATTAGTTTTGGGCAAAAAAAATCTTAGAGTGAAGGTGAGCAGAGTCCACAGCACTTTACGTTTCCCTCATGCCTCTCTTCTCTTCTGATTTTCATCTCTAAGGATACCCAATTTTTAGATATGATCTAAATAGAGTTTATAGATCTAAAAGTCATCTTTCTACAAAAATTTATTTTATAGAAGAACTCCACACAAAGAGGGTGTGGTAGGATTTTTAGTGTGTTAGAATTTTTGGGCCGAGTGAAACTCTAGTTTTGAGAATCTGGGTTTGGGTGGAGAGATCTAGTGCTGTGAGCATCGGATCACCACCAAATTTGAAAGACCTTTTCATCATCCTTCAATATTTGTGTTCTAATTTTTTAGAGTATTTAAAAATTCAAAAAATATATGATCGATCGAATCGATCGTGATCAGCCATCGAAGGCTCCGACGAGGAGCTAGCACTTTGGTGGAGCTGATCGAGACTAGGAGCTTCATGTGGACCATCCGTAGAGGTCAGATGTATGTGCGACTACAGCGTAACACTACAGCTTCTTTTGGTGTATTCAGATCATGGAGATCAGCTACTCACGAAAAGATATCGAGTTCTAAACTCGTATCAGTCAATAGATTCAATTTGTTGATCTAATGCATTTTATTTTTCTATCACATATTAGCATGTTTAGATCCTAAGTGGGATTTATTTGATATAATCAATGCATGCATAATATTAATTTTAGATTAATATTTGCTTTCACTACTATTTTATTCAAAAAAGTTTTGAAAATGCATGCTTAAACCCTACGCGATTTGCTTCAGCTCGAGCACCAACGAGATACTTCGGAGGAGCTTGTTTCTTGGATTTAGGATTGTCCCTCGAGTTAGTGAGAGGAGATGGTTAGACATTGAAGAAGCCAAAAGTTTCAAGTTTAATTTCTAACTTTTAAATTTTTTAATATACTTAAAATTATATTTAAATATTTTTTAAATATTTTTTATTTAAATACTTATGATTTAGATAATTTTTAGGCTGCCTCTTACTTAGGAGTACATGCACACTCTCGACCGTGTGTCTTTGGTCAGTTGTGAGTATAGAGAGATAATAAATTTTGAATCTTAGTTTATAAATTAAATTAATTTTTTTTTGCATGTTTCTAATAAGCTGATCCATTATTATAGTTGACGAGAGAGGGAGTGATGCCCACCTGGAGCACCATCTTTCAATTCAGCCATATGGATAAGAAGGATAGGTCGATGAACACCATGATTGAAAATTTTTTTGTAAGTAATAAATAGATTAATATTATTAGTATTATAGTATTTTTTATAATATTTTATTTAAATTTATAATTACAGGAGCAGTTAGATGTGCTCGCGAGCAAGGGCCTGGACTCCTCTGGCTCCCATGATCATCGATCTCAGGTCTCAGGACCTGAGCACTCTAAGTGGATCCGATGCAGGCCTGAAGATACACTAACAAGTTACTGGTCTAAGGCAAGCATCTCTTCACATGCTTCTGGAGTCGTTAGTCCAAAGCAGCTTGAGGAGGCATTAGCGTATGTAGCTGAGTCTATGAAGTGGGCTACTCAGGCTGAGAAGCACACATCTTAGCTATAGAGCATCATGACCACTGTCATGATGAAGCTTTTCATATATTTTGGAGCTAACTTCATAGACTTTAAGGACATGTTGGCTAGTATTTTAGCTCCAGCTCTTCCAGCTCACGCTCCATCTCCTCTCGGTGACGATGATTTAGATTTAGATGTAGATTTTTGATATATATTTTTTAAAAAATATTATAATAAATTTTATTTAATAATAAAATTTAAATATTTTAGATTATTCTTATATTATTTTAGATATATTCTAATGTTATATATTGAACTATATTTATCAAAAAGAAAAATTAAATATAAAAAATACATTTTTTTTATTCAAAATCTATGACAGTAATTTTCTATCAGATAAAAAATTAAATATCAAAAAATATATTTTTTTATTATTCAAAATCTATGATAGTGATTGAAAATCACTGCCATAGGCATGCCTATCACCACCGTAGATTGTGTCTTAACCATTGCCATAAGCTATTGCAGCAGTTGCAAAACCACTGCATTAGCTCCATGGTAGTGGTTGTATAACTATTGCCATAGATGACCTATGATTGTGGTTATACAATCACTAGTACAAATGATCTATGGTAGTGGTTGCGTAATCGCTACCATAGAATTTTATGGTAATGGTTGTTTAACTACTGCTATAGACACCTATGGCAGCGGTTGTATAATCACTACTATTGATCATCTATGGTAGTAGTTATACAATCACTACCATAGGTGCCCTATGGTAGTGGTTAAGATAACCATTGCCATAGATCTATGACGACAGCGACAATGGCAGTGTCATAAGCTATAACAGTGATTTTTTAGACTATAACAATAATTCTGAACTACTATCGTAGCCCTTTATGATAATAGTGAATTCAAATACCATGCATTAGATTCATAAATCATGCATAATTCAATATAAAAAAATATTTTATAATTTATCGATAAATTTAGAAAAAGTGAAGCATTACTTATCTCACACGTTCTCCAATAAATTCAATAATTTTATTTTTTTAAATCTTTAATTTATAGATCATATTGTAATATCCCATTGTTGGACATCTTTTTATTGAGATAACTATACTCCTATATAGAATTAAGTCTACTAATTAGAAAGAATATATATAATTATAGAAAAGATGCGATTGACATATAGTCATACTCAACGATCGACCCGGTCAGCTAACTTCGTCAATATAGGTGGTTCAACATAAATCAAGGTTGATCAAATAAGTAGCATCCAACAAGAACTAAAGTGGAGGTTAATATGTCATTTGGCGATAAATGGTCAACTCGATCAAGTAACTTCATCTAATCATAGATGGCTAAGTGATAGGAACCCGATGTTGTCGTTAAGACACCATGTTCATCAGTTTAAATCTGAGTTTTTAAATTAGTTAAGAGTTATGAAGAGAGTAGTGAGTCGGATCGAATTCATAAAGAGGCAATGATTTAATTCTAAAATCTTTGACTTTTTTTCTTATTAAAGAAAAGAAAAGAAGGATTTTTAAAAAAAAAATTAAAATAGAAATAGATTTATAAATAAAAGTAGAATTTAAATTGTGCAAAAATAAACTTGGAACTAAGATCTATTATTTAGATCTTAGCAGCTACTTACAATTAAAGAGAAATAAAAAATAATTAATTTAAAGAGCTAGAATTGAAAAGAGCAATCAAGCTTTCTTTATTAAAATTAAAACTTAAATATAGAATTTGAATATAAGAAATTAAAGAAAAGAAAAGAGAAAAGAAAATTAAAAGGAGATCATAGATCAGCGTAGGCATGGAGATTACGTAGAAGACTAGCTCTTCTTCTCAGCACTGTAGCTTTGAAGCAACCTTCAACCCTGAGCTTAGCTTTCCTCTCATTCGATCTATTGATTTCTGGAGGCCTGGGATCCTTTTTATAGAGCTAAGGGGGCTGGAGAGTTTTCTTCTAGGCAATGTGGGACTAAGGGACTCTTTGATCATCGAAATATGAAGAAATTTGAATGAAAATTAAATTAAAAAGAGTCTTGAATGAATTATATTACTCTGAATGAAATTTGGCCACTGATAGAAATCCAACGGATCAAAAATCATCAAAATCAGATGTGTATCAGCCCAGATCAGGTTGGATTAAATTTTGGCCGTCCGATCATGCTTTGATAGAGAAGATCTAGCCGCTGATCATGCATCAGGAGTCCTGATCACCATCGAGAGCATTCTGAACCATCGGATCAACCCCTGGATCGAGTGCTGCCATTGGATGGCGATCCGTGTGAAGTCTGAAGCTGAATCAAATTCGGAAATAACCACAACCATTTGATTTTAACCGCAAGCTACCACAGCCATTCGATCATGCAATTACTATTCCCATAGACTGGCTACACCACACACTGTAGCCAATCAGCATTTTTGTCACTGAGTGAAAAGACCAAATTGCCCTATGAGCCATGATAGATTTCTGCGAACCCTTTAAGGGTCTAGGTCCGCCACGTGTCGCTTTGTGATTCATCGATTTCTGCTAGCGGTCTATGCTTGGATCGTGGACTAGCTGATGACTTCTACAGCTGAGTCGGCTTGCATGGCTGGCTTGGCACGGCGACTTGAGCCGACTGAGCCATTTTTCTTTTTTATTTAATTTTTATTTATTTTATTTCTTTAAAAATTTATATCTTCTCTGTTTTAGCTCCATTTTGCTCAAAACTTATTTCATTATGATCAAAAAAATGAGCTATTTCTATGGATAATAAAATTTTATTTTTTTTATTATTTTTAAATTACTTTTTTAATTATTTTTAATTAATAAAAATATTAATTTTTTAAAAATATATATATATATTGATCATTAATTTTTAAAAATTAATATAAATTAATTGATAAATTAATACTTTTATTGATAAATTTATGGTACTTATCACACCTCCCAACTTAAGCTTTGCTCATCCTCGAGTAAAGAAAGGATTTAATTTAGATCAATTATCATATTTTATTGAGATCCTCTTTCACAAGAATAGATCTAGGATTTAAGATCAAAAGTTTAGAAGGTATCACTAACTAAATATTAAGTTTCAAAAGTAAATTTTATGGCAGATTAATCAAAAATTTTCTTAGAGTTCATCTAAAGATTTTCAGCACTTGGTTTCATGAATACTAACTTAGCATTTAGGTATTGATTCAAAGGACAAAAGAATCTTCTTTTATCACCTATTTTGGTTAGTTTTCTATATACTCCCAAATTAAGTGCATGAATTAAGTTAGCTTTCACACTATTTTTTTTTAAAATTATGTTGAGCATCCTGGCCTTTCCTTCACCATTTGATGTGAACTTCTACACTTGCAGAGTTCTAGTTTGGGGCAATCCACATATATTTTGTGTTTTGCACTTTTTATTTAAGCGGATAGCTCTTTCCTTAAATTCAAATTTCTTTAATTGAGTTATATATAAACCTTCAATTTTTAGTGATAATTAAATTTTTAATTAGGCTTATAATCAACACCTATTGTGCTTCATTAGTGTGCATGTGCAATTAGAAGTGCTGTTAGCCTTTAAATGACATAAGTAGGCTGCTAATGGCCTGATCAAGTAATCTGCTTCTTAACTTGCTACCATTATTAGTTAATACTTTCTAACTTTATTACTTTTTCTAGTTTATTTTGCTTAAGATTCTCTTTCCTAATTTATGGGTAACATTATATTTCTTCATTAATGCTGTAAAGGGTCGATTGCAAAAATGTGTTCCCTGATCACTAATGATTGCTCTAGGAGTACCAGAGCAAGAGAGAATATTTTTCTTAAGAAATTTAATGATCACTTTGCTATCATTGGACTTACATGGAACAACTTCTACCCACTTGGAAACATAATCAACAGCCATTAAGATATACTCATTTTTGAAGAAATTCGAAAATGATCCCATAAAATCAATTCCCCAGACATCAAAAATTTCAACTACCAAGATTGGATTGAGTGGCATCATATCTCTCTTTGTAATCCGACCCATTTGTTGGCATCGATCATAACTTTTACAGTACACATGTGCATCCTTAAATAAATTAGGCTAATAAAATCCACATTGAAGTACTTTGACGGTAGTCTTCTTGGATGCGAAATGACCACCACATGCTTGGTCATGATAAAAGGATAGAATACTTTTAACCTCATTATCAAGGACATACCTCCTAATGATTTGATCAGAACACTATTTAAACAAATATGGATCATCCCAAATGAAATACTTTACTTGGAAAAGAATTTATGTTTATCCTGACTAGTCCAATGAGAAGGCACTTTACCAATGGCTAAATAATTCATAATATCTTAGTGGACACTGACATGAGTTGTTCATCTAGAAAATACTCATTGACAGGTGGTTCGTTAGATGGCGCAACTATGATTTGGGACAAATGGTCAGCAACTGCATTCTCTGTCCCTTTTTAGTCTTTAATTTTTAGCTTAAATTCTTGAAGGAGCAAGATCCATCAGATTAAACGTGCTTTGGCATCTTTCTTTGCTAGGAGATGTCTAATGGTTGAGTGATCAGTATAGACAATAACATGAGATCCAACCAAATAGGACCTGAATTTTTCTATGGCAAAGACAACAGCTAAGAATTTCTTCTCCGTGGTGGTGTAATTAAGCTGTACATCATTTAATATTTGCTTGCATAATAAATAACTCTCGGTAGCTTGTTGATTTTTTGACCTAAGACTGCACCTACAGCATGATCAGATGCATTACACATGAGCTCAAAAGGTTCGATCCAGATAGGTAGATGAATGATGGGGGCTGAAATGAGTGCCTTTTTAAGAAATTTAAAAGACTCAAGGCACTTAGAAGTAAACTCAAATTTTGCTTCTTTTGCTAACAAGTTCGTCAAAGGATGAGCCACTTTGCTAAAATTGGGTATGAACCTTCTATAAAATTTAGCATGTCCTAAGAATGAACGAATTTCTTTAACAGTCTTGGGTGGTGGAAGACTTGCAATCAGGTCAACTTTGGCCTTGTCAACTTTTATTCCTTTCTTTGAAATTACATGGACAAGGACTATACCTTCTCTGACCATGAATTGACATTTTTTCCAATTAAGAACCAAATGCTTCTTCTTACATCTTTCTAGAACAAGTCTTAGATGGTTTAAGTATTCAGAGAAGCTAGGTCCAAAGGCAGAAAAAGTCATCCATAAAAATTTTTAGAAATCATTCAATCATATCGAAAAACATGCTGATCATACATCTCTGGAAGATTGCTGGAGCATTACATAGTCTAAAGGGCATATGCCTATAAGCAAAGGTTCCGAATGGGCAGGTGAATGTGATCTTTTTTTGATCATCAGGGGCTATGGGGATCTGATTATAACCAGAGTATCCATCTAGAAAATAGTAAAATTCTTGTCCGACCAATTTTTTCAACATTTGATCAATAAATGGCAAAGGAAAGTGGTCTTTTTTTATGGCTGCATTCAATTTTCTATAATCTATACAGACCCTCCACCCCATTTGGGTCCTAGTTGGGATAAGTTCATTAGCATCATTCTGGACTACTATTATCCCAGATTTCTTTGGTACCACTTGTATAGGGCTTACCCACGAACTATCAGAAATGGAAAAAATAATTCCATTATCCAACAACTTCAGAATTTTCTTTTTGACTACATCCTTCATGGCTGGGTTCAGTCTTCTTTGGGCATCTTGAGTTGGTCTAGCCTCTTCCTCTAGGTGTATCCTATGTTGAACTATGGAAGGACTTATTTCTTTAATGTTTGCCATGGTCCAGCCTATTGCTTCTTGATTTTCTCTTAAGATCGCTAATAATTTCTCTTCTTGGTTAGGATTTAGGTCTGATGCAATAATTACATGCAAGGTTTTCTCTGGACCTAAATATACATACTTGAGGTGCTCAGGGAGAGGTTTCAACTCTACTTTGGGTGCCTCTTCTTTTGATGACTCAGGTGATAGTTTAGTCATTTCTATGGGTGGTTCAGTGGAAGGCTCCCATCTCTGGCCATTTTTATTATCTCCAAGTATTTTATTTAAGTTCTGATATTCATGGGTTGGCCAGATACTAGATTTAAGATCGATTTTCTCATCACTAATGTCTATGGGTTCATAAATTTTATCTTGGACTACACTTACATTAGCATGCTTGGCAGATTTTTAAGCTCGATAGTCATATTTTCAGAAGACAGTTTCATAAGTTCAGTCCGATAATTAATTTTAGCATTAGCAGTAGCTAGGAATGGTCTTTCTAAAATCACTGGGATTTGACCCTTAGGATTTGATATTGGCTCGGTCTCCAAAATGACAAAATTGACTGAAAAGATAAAACTTCCAACCTTAATCAAAACATCTTCTACCATTCCCTTAGGGATTCTAAAAGATCGGTCTGCTAATTGTAATGTGATCCCTTTTGGCTGAAGCTTTCCCAATCCTAATTGCTTATAAACTGAATAGGGCAAAATATTTACACTAGCCACTAAATCAAGTAATGCCTTCTCAATGTGGGTTTCTCCTATGACACATGAAATTATTGGAGAACCTGGGTCCTTATACTTTATAGGCATATGACTTAACAAATATGAACTCACACTTACTGCTAAGAAGGCTCTCTTTGGTATGTTAGTCATCTTTTTCTTGGTGCAAAGGTCTTTTAAGAATTTTGCATGAGTCGGAACTTGTTGGATCATGTCTAGTAGAGGAATGTTTACTTGAACTTGCTTAAATATCTCTAACATTTTGTCTAAATGTTTCGATTGTTTATTAGACCTTAATTGATTTAGGAAAGGAGCTCTAGAGATTGTGGTCATCTGATTCAGTGCACTATCAGTTTTAGGAGCTTGAGTTTGTAAGGTAGATTGTTCATTAGGTGGCTCAACAGACTCAGCACTTGAGTCTTCTCTAGTGTCAGGTGTATTTACCTTATTATCCATTTATTTTTCTGATCTCAAGGAATGAATAGCATTAACTTGATTAATCTAGTTTCCTTGGGATGGTCTATCATTTTGATTTCTTGGGTTGGGCTTAGGTTGACTAGGTAGCCTACCTCGTTCACATTTACTTATGGTAGATGCTAGCTGACTCACTTGCATTTCTAAGCGGGCTATGGCCTGAGAATTTGAATTTAGAATTTGGCCCATGGTTTGCATGAAATTGCTTAAGGTGGTATTGGTGTCAGTATTAGATTTGGCTAGGGTTTCCAGGCTTTTCTCTAAAGAAAAAGTTTCTTTTCATTAATATTAAAGCCTGGTGGTGGCAGGGTGTTTATCACAGGATTAGGCCTTTGGTTCTGCTGATTGAAACTTGGACCGCCTACATTTGGAATTTGTGACCATGAAAAATTTGGATGATTCCTCCAAACTGGGTTATAGATGGGTGCATAGGGATTGTTCAATGGTCTCTGATACATAGCATTCACTTGTGCACATCCATTATCTAATTGGTTCACAACGAGGGGACATTCCTCAAGAACATGGTCTGGTGCATTGCACCTATTGCACATGGGTGCAGACACTTGGTTCACACTGGCTGGTCTCTGAAGTTTTAAGGCCTCTAGCCTACGTGTCAACGTTGCAATTTTTGGCTTCTACAGCTAGGGAGGTTTGAATTTGGTATATTCCACCTCTTGAAGGTGTAGATTTTTTTGGTTTTCTAGTTATTTTTCATTGTAAACTTTTTTAGCTAGGTCTTCTAAAAATTGCCAGGCTTCATTTAATTCTTTGTGCATAAATTATCCCTGGCATATAGACTCTAGCATTGCTCAGAAATTTGAATCTAATCCTTCATAAATTATTTGGCATAGCCTCCAAGTTTCTATTCCATGGTGTGGGCATTGAGTCAAGAGGTTCTTGAATCGGTCGAAGTATTTCCAAAATGATTCACTAGCTAGTTGATAGAATTAATTTATTTCATTTCTAATTCAAGTTGTTTTATGATGATAAAAATATTTTTTAAAAAATATTCTCACAAAGCCCTTCCAGGTCGTGATAGATTGATTTGGAAGACTATAAAGCCACTTTTTGGCATTATCCTTAAGGGCAAAATTGATTAATCTTTGTTTAATTTCGTCCTCTGATAATTATTGTAGTTTCACGGTTGCACAAACCTCTTCAAATTTTCTAATGAATATATATGCATCCTCTATTCCCATGAATTTTGGAAGCATGTTAATGATTTGAGGTTTAATTTCAAAGTTGTTTGCTATGGGTTGGGGCAACCTGATACATGAGAATTGGATGGAACCAACTAAATAACATAAGTCCTTAAGGATTTGAGGCTGAGGCTGATTTGCTAAATCCATTGAGGTTGTAGGATCTGAAATAGGAACTAAATTCATTTTGACTAGTCGATCTGAAATCCTTCTCCATACAGGTGTTGGAGAATTCACTATATTCTCAATGTTCTTAATCTTTTTATTTATTTTATTTTATTTTATTTAAACTCTCTTTTTTTTAAGTTCTAAGTTAATGCACCCTTTTCATACCCTAGGACAACCATGCAACTTAACTTCCCATTATGCCAAAGCAACCTTATGTCAAGGCAATAGAGATTGAAAATACCTAAAGTAAAAATTTTTATTTTCAAACAAGTTTCAAACAAATTAATCTTAACCTAAGATCAGCCTAGACCTAGACAGCTCCTAACTATTCCAAGTCAACCTTTGGGCACTCCAAGTGTAGGATCAGCCAATCAACTAGTCAGATAAGTGTAAGATCAGTGAGAGTCCCCCCGTTGCTTGCCTTAGACACCAATTATGCTTGGCCAGATAAGCGAATGGAATCAATTGAGTAACCATCTTTCTTCGGGTCCAGTCGTCCCTAAACCACTTTTCTAGACACTAGTTAAATTGATTAATCCTAACCCATTTCAACTCTAAGGTTTTCTTGTCCTATTGAGCTCGAATATCCTTAAGGATCGATGTCTAATTGATTTTAAGAGTTAAGGTTTGGGTTAATGCAATATGAGGGTTGGTTGTTTGTAGGCCAAGGAAGGGTGATCAAATCTCCATCTTATCTTATTTAATGGGTTGTGTCCTTAAATTGATTCAATATGATATGCATATTCAGATTTTCAAGCAAGAGGTTCTATGTAATTTAAACTGGATGCATGCAACTAATTGAATTCTGAAAGACTCACCTTGCCTCCAGCAATCACCAAAAAATAAAAATAAAAATAATAATAATAATAATTAATAAATAAAATAAAATAAAATTGATATGATGGATGCTATTTCTAATCTTATGATGAGATTTTTAATTAGATTTAAGTAGATAATTTTTAATTAGTTTAAAAATAAAGCAAATATTAAAAATAAGGAAAGAGATTTAGGGTTTAGAAATGATCTCACCAATTAGGATTGAAAGTTTTGTTCGTGCCCTAATCTTCTTTATTCTTTTCTCTTTTTTTCTGCAAAATAAACAAAAATAATTAGTAGGTAATAAAAAAATTCAAAGGAATGAGAAAATTTTAATTTTTATGTCTCTCCAGCAACGGCACCAAAAACTTAATAGGAATGCGATGTTGTCGTAAAGATACCATGTTCATCAGTTTAAATCCAACTTTTTAAATTAATTAAAAGTTATGAAGATAGTAGTGAGTCGGATTGAATCCACAGAGAGGCAATGATTTAATTTTAAAATCTTTGACTTTTTTTCTTATTAAAGAAAAGAAAAGAAGGATTTTTGAAAAGAAAATTAAAGTGAAAAATAGATTTATAAATAAAAATAGAATTTAAATTATGCAAAAATAAACTTGGAACTAAGATCTATTATTTAGATCTTAGCAGCTACTTGCAATTAAAAAGCAATAAAGAATAATTAATTTAAAGAGCTAGAATTGAAAAGAGCAATAAAGCTTTCTTTATTAAAATTAAAACTTAAATATAGAATTTAAATACAAGAAATTAAAGAAAAGAAAAAAGAAAAAAAAACTAGAAGGAGATCGCAGATCAGCGTAGGCATGAAGATGGCATAGAAGACTGGCTCTTCTTCTCAGTATTGTAGCTTTGAAGCAATCTTCAATCCTGAGCTTGGCTTTTCTCTCATCCGATTTGTTGATTTCTAGAGGCCTGGGGTCCTTTTTATAGAGCTAGGAGGGCTGGAGAGTTTTCTTCTGGCAATGTGGGACTAAGAAGTTCTTTAATCATCAAAATATAAAGAAATTTAAATAAAAATTAAATTAAAAAGAGTTCTAGATGAATTCTATTGCTCTGAATGAAATCTAGCCACTGATAGAAATCCAATGGACCAAAAATTATCAAAATTGGATGTGTATCAGCTCAGATCAGGTCGGATTAAATTCTGACCGTTTGATCGCACCTTGATGGAGAAGATTTGGCCGTTGATCATGCGTTAGAAGTTTTGATCACCGTCGAGAGCATTCTAGACCATCGAATCATCTTCTGGATCGAGCACTATTGTTAGATGGCGATCCGCATGAAGTTTGAAGCTGAATCAAATTCAGAAATAACCACAGCCGTTTGATCTTGACCGTAAGCTACCACAACCATTCGATCGTGCAATTACTATTTCCATAGACCATGTGGATCGGCTGCACTACACACCACAGCCAATCAGCACTCCTGTCACTGAGTGGAAAGACCAAATTGTCCTATGAGCCACGATAGATTTTTATGGACCCTTTAAGGGTCTAGGTCTGCCACGTGTCGCTTTGTAATTTGCCGATTTCTGCTGACAATCTATGCTTGGATCATGGACCGACTGATGGCTTCTATAGCTGAGTCGGCTTACATGGCTGGCTTGGTGCGGCGGCTTGAGCCGACTGAGCCATTTTCCTTTTTTATTTAATTTTTATTTATTTTATTTCTTTAAAAATTTATATCTTCTCCGTTTTAGCTTTGTTTTGCTCAAAACTTATTTTGTTGTGATAAAAAAATGAGCTATTTCCATTGATAATAAAATTTTATTTTTTTAAATTTAATTATTTTTTAATTATTTTTTAATTAATAAAATATTAATTTTTAAAAAAATATATATAAATTGATCATTAATTTTTAAAAATTAATATAGATTAATTAATAAATTAATATTTTTATTAATAAATTTAAGGTACTTATCACTAAGATACAAAAACTCAATAAAAATCAATAAAGAGCAGATCTTGTGATGCTCAACGTGAACTTGGATGGTGTAGATATACTATCTAACTTATAGGATGGTTCATTATCTACTAGATCAACTCAGATTCAAAGCAACAGAGCTAGAAACCCTTCATCGGATTCATAAATCAAGTAAAGAGAGAATATTAGAGGAGAGAGAAATTAACAAAGTAAAATATGATGGTCATGCGATATTTCCTGACATCTCGATCAATCCAAGCAAAATAATTTCATCAAATCATGATTAAACTAGTGTACAATAGATTCTATAAAGATCGTAGGTGATCAAATCTAATAATATTTATTTTGATCAAGATAGATGCTGGCATGTCTGGTGATCATGTATTTTCACCAAACTTGATCAAAATCATCGAAAGAAAGCTTTTCACTGGCCTAATCATAGAGAGAGAAAACTTCATAGTGGGAAATATAATTCTAAAGGAAGAAATTAGTAGAGAGAAAAGTAGAACTTTCTAGAGAAAGAAAATAGTGGAATGTGAAGAGAGAGGTGGAGAGAGAGAAGAGGGAAGAGAGAGAAACTCTCTCTTTCTTTTTTTCCTTCTTGTTTATTTTATTTTTTTTTCTTTTTTCTCTTTCTCTCTTGGTGGAATAGGGGACATCCCGTTACCTTCTTTCTTAGAACAGGGAAGAATTTCTCTCTAACGATGGTGGTTGTCGGGGATGTAGGCTACGACGGAGCAGATGGGGAACTACAAGATCGATGGTTAGTGACGACAACTATCATTAGAAAATCAAGAAAAATAGATGAAAATCAAAGAAAAAATAGGAGAATCAATCTAAGCCACCTTTTTTGATAAAATCCGATGGTTCATCGGTTGAAATCCAAATTCCAATGATTAAGGAAGAATGAGAGGAGGGTCAGTCAAAGATTATCGATCGTTATCCGGCTTTTTGGCAATGTATAGGTTGGAATCTAGTGGGCACATTGATGGCTTTTGTGAGGAAAACTCTAGTGAATCGGCAGCAAACTCCATAAACTCCAACATGAGATCAGATGGGTGAGTTCGGTTCTTTAAATAGAGTAGAGGGGAGGCCAAATCCTTCCCATAATCGGCTTCCTCTCTAATGGGAGTCTTCTTCATCATATTCTTTTTCCTTTCTTATGTGGCTGCTTTAAGATTCATGCATATATATATATATATAAGTAATTTCACAAGTTCTCCAATCAAGTTTTTCAAATCTATTTCTCAAAGCAAAATAAATTATTTTTAAGAATAAAAATAATACATGCTTGATCCATTTATTAAACTAAAAATAAAAAGCATAAGTCAAATTAAAATAATTAATTATAATTTTTTCAAAGATCATTTGAAAGCATACTTGAAATATTAGTTTACTTACCATGTCGTGCTTCAAAATTTGACTTTAATTAAATAGGTCGACTTCACCTATTTAGTGTCATTAACAATTAATTGATTTTATTATCAATGACTCAAAAGTCTTAATAAATTAAGAAATTCGAAAAAACTCAGATAAATCATATCAAGGTATTGTTAGGGATATGGCTCTCATGCCCAACATGGATGAAGAAGAATAAGGCTAATTGGGCAATAGAGTCCCACAACCTGATTAGTCCAACTAAACTAATTCCACTCAATCAAAAATCATACCAAAATACAGCGGCATATAATGATCAAGAGTATCCAAATCTACTAGGATCTAACAAAGACAGAGACTTGGGCGGAAGTCGGTATGCTATCTTGTGATCATAGGTTAGAACTCTTGTACCAAAAATAATACGACTTACAAGTGGGAAGCTTTGGGTCAACTGCCCTTTAGAGAGAGAAAAGAGACTTGAGAAGAGAGAGGAAGATCAAACAAGACAAACAAGAGAGAGAAATACTAGAGAAAAAAAGATAGGAAAAAGAGAGGTGGGGGAGAGAGAAGAAGAAGAGAAAATCTCTCTCTCTCACTCTCTCTCTCTCTCTCTCTCTCTCTCTCTCTCTCTTCCTCCCTCCCTTCTTTTTTTTCTTTTCTTTCTTTTTTTTCCTTCTTCTTCTTTCGCCCATCTTCTTTGGCTTTCTGGAAAAACCGAGTATCCCATGCCCAAAACTATTTGAGATAGAAAAAGAAGATGGTAGTGGATGTTGGGTGGTGAAGCTTAATCCACCCATAAGAGGAGCCCAAAATCAAGACCCAAAAAGCCTAAAATAAAAGGCCCAAAAAAGAAAAAAAGAGAAAAGAGGTAGGGTGGGCTCGGCCCGCTGGCTAGCATAGCCCAGGCGCCAGCAGCCCAGCAAGCGTGCAAGAGCATGTAGCCCAAGGACACACGGTCCAATATGGGCATGCGACCCAGGCGGGTGCATGCGGCCCAGTGCATGAGAGCGCACGCAGCCTAGACCCATGCAGTATAGTGGTCCACCACCGCATGGTAGACCAACATGGTCCATATGGTAGGCATGGACCCTTAAGAGGTCCACAGTTTAAACCACACAGTGCATGGGGTGTTTTGGTCATTTTCGGTGCCATGGCATGCACAGATTGGCTAGAAAGCATGGTACGCCCGGTCCACGGATGGTGCATGCACATAGAAGGCATGATCAGATGGCTATGATTGTTTACAGATGATCAAATGGGTTGATGGGGCTGATTGGGCTTGATCTAGTGCGCAATCAAATGGCGAGAGGCATCAGTAGGCTTAATCGGATAGCCATAATCAATTTGAGTTTGGTTTGAACTCTGATCTCCATTTTGGATGCGGATTGAAGCACTAGTCTTTAAAAGAGCCTATGAGCAACAGGGGCTTGGTAGAATGCAGGAGAGCAGCTAAGAGCTTTTTCAAAAGAGAAAAGAGAGCTTTTTCAAGAGAGAAAAATGAGAGAAGAAGAGAGAAAGAGAGAAGACAAGGATTCTTCTTATAAGAAAGCAGGAGTTCTTCTTGTGTGCAATCCTAGGAGATTACCATGTGAGTAAATCATCTTTAGGAGAGATTTCTTCTTCCTATTTGGGGCTGTTGTTGCATCTAGAAGAGAAGAAAAAAGAAAGATTCTTCTTTGTTCTCATCTCTTGTAAACTTTCTATTCTTAGTAAAAATATTGTTCTATGCAGCCATGGACGTATGAGTAAGGGATTCCAAATCATATGAATTTTTTATGTTTTATGCTTATATGATTTTATTTTCTTCTTTCTTCTGTAACTACCATATCCGCTATACATTATTTTATAATGCTTTATTCAGTCGATCCTAATAACTAGTATCAGAGCACTAGGTTTGAAGGAAAGAGTGGGAGTGATCATAGGAGATGAATGAAAGGTTAAGATTGACAAGTTTGATGAAAAAGATTTTAGGTTCTGAAAAATGCAGATTGAGGATTATCTATATCAAAAGAGCCTTCATCTACCTCTTGAAGGAAAGAAACTTGAAGATATATTACAAGCAGATTGAAAATTACTAGACCACTAGACTTTGAAAGTTATCAGATTGACGTTGGCCAGGAATGTTGCATTCAACATTCTAGAGAAAAAGATAACGACTGATTTGATGAAGGCTCTGATCAATATGTATGAGAAGCGTTCGGCCTTGAACAAGATATATCTTATGCGTCGCCTATTTAATATAAAGATGCTCAAAGGTACATCTGTTACTGATCATATTAATAAATTTAATCTAATTATGAGTCTATTAAGCTCTGTTGATATTAATTTTGAGGATAAAATTCATGCTTTAATTTTATTATCTTCTTTGCTTGAGAGTTGGGGTGCTACCATGACTGCTGTGAGTAGTTCTTGTGGCTCAAGCAAGCTGAAATTTGAAGAGGTCTGAAACTTGATTCTTAGTAAAGATATCAAGAGAAGAGAATCCAAAGGGAACTCTAATTTTGCCTTGGTTACTCAAGAAGGTAGAGGAAGAAATATACAATCCAAATAGAAGAGCCAATTAAGATCAAAAGATAATGGCTATTGGCACTGCGGCAAGAAAGGACATACTAGGAAGAACTGTTGGACAAGAAAAGAGAACAAAGATCAGAATGAGGAATCCATCAATGCAGTAATAGAGATAATAGTTGATGCCCTTGTTCTCAATATGAATAGTTTGTTGGAGTCATGGATCCTAAACTTTGAAGCTTCATTTTATTTTACCTCACAAAAAGAGTGTATGATAAATTATACTACCAAAAATTTTGGAAAGATTTATCTCACTGATGATGAATCGATAGATATTGTAGAGAAACATGATGTTCATATAAAGATGCTGAATTAGTCGGTATTGAAGCTTAAGAATGTCAGACATATCTCAGGTTTGAAGAGAAATTTGATTTCGGTAGGATAGTTGGATGCTGAGGGATACGCTATAATTTTTATTAGTGACTCTTGAAAGTTCACTAAAGGTACTAAGATGATAGCATGAGGTAGTAAGCTAGATACCCTCTACATGATCAGTAGTATCACATATTCAGTAATCAAGAAATTGGGACTGTGTATAGCCTTAATTGACCTTTGAAGCTAGTGGCAGGAGGGTGCGCACAGAATACTGACCTATATTAAAAGTTTATTTTTTCTATTTCAGGTGGATGCATGTTTGGACGTCTTAGTCTCAAAGTGAAAGAGTTATTGGGTGGTGGAGCTTAATCCACCCATAAGAGGAGCCCAAAATTAAGATCTAAGAAGCCCAAAAAAAGCCCAAACCAAAAAGCCCATAAAAGAGAAAAAAAGAAAGGAGGTTGGGCGGGCTCGGCCCAAGCACCAGCAGCCCAACAAGCGCGTGAGAGCATGGGGCCCAGCATGGGCGTGCGGCTCGGGCAGGTGCATGCAGCCCAGTGCATGTGCACGCACACAACCTAGACCCATGTAGTACCATGGTCCACTATGATGTGGCAGACCGATGCAGTCCACATGGTTGGTGTAGACCCTTAATAGGTCCATAGTTTAAACCACGCAGCGTACAGGGATGTTTTGGCCATTTTCGATGCCGTGGTGCATGCGGATTAGCCAAAGAGCATAGTAC